>MNCI01018250.1:23249-47790 GCA_015680685.1 Gnetum montanum
ATAGATATGGCAGCGGGACGCGATATCGCGTACGCGATATCGCAGGAGAAGACGCGATATCGCGTATGCGATATCGCATGGGATGCGATATCGCGACCTAGTGCAAATCGCGTCTCATCAGCTATCATAGCTCATGAGTGGTTCCTTAGATAAATATGAAAATTTTAAAAGTCCAATGAATACATTTGAACTTAAGAATAGAACTACACCAGAAGAATCTGAAACCATAATTAGAAATTTAAGTAGTAGAATCAAGACATGATGTACTAGGACATCACCTTTAATTAAGGGCTTATCTTTTAAAATAGAAGCTAGGTTAAAAATAGGGTCATCAAGTGGTACTCATAGTTTATAGATAATGACAAACCCAAATCCTATCAACCCATTCCAACTACCTATACCTTTAATGTTCAATGCTCATCATGATATTCGTAAGGTAGCTTACAAGTACCTACTAGAATCATACAACCTTGGTTAAGCTTATTTAGTAGAGGAGTATATACATCTATTTGAATTAGCTCTTGTCCATGTGAATATCCAACACCAAGATCAAGCCTATAGATTATTCATAGGTAACCTTAGGGATATGGTGTAGATTTGGTATTCAAATTTATCAAATAACAATATTACTAGTTGGGATGATATGAAAACTTTATTCATAGTCTTAGGGATATGGCACAGATTTGGTATTTGAATTTACCAAATAATAGTATTATTAGTTGGGATGATATGAAAAATTTATTCATAACCCTATTTGGTAATCAAATTGAGCAACATTAGCTTTATAGTGGATTAGCTCAAATAAAATATGAAAATAGAAAATAAGTTAGAGAATTTAATATTAAGTTTCAAAGAGTATGTGGTTTATTTCAAAATCAATTTTTCCCTAGTAATGAAGTTTTAAGAGATACTTACTTGAACATCATAGATCCTAGAATCTCAATTTGGCTACGTAGGAATCCAAACATTAATACATTAGCTAACCTCTATAGTGAAACCATATAACTAGAAAGGTAATTAATCTTAACTCTAAATGGCATATGATCTTTTGCAAAGAAATCACAAAAAGGAATGTTTCCCATCCTAAATTTTACACAACTTAAGTCATTACCCTCAATTAGTAGTTCTGTTGAGTTGCAAAATGAACAATCTGATATAGACAAACTTTTAAAAAAATGTCAAATAAAATTGTCAAATTAGAAAAGGCTATGCCAAGGATGAAATTTAAAGAATATAAGAGATTTAGACAAGATAGAAAGTTAGATATCCAAGTTGACCTTAAAGAATTTAAGGAAAAAGAAGCCTTGGTTGATTCAAATATAATAGAACTTAAAGAAAAATTTGGGGAATTCATGCATCCGGATGTACATTACTTAGAAAGGTCATCTAGTGATGAGATGTATGAAGGCTCAGAATCAAGATACTCATCAAATGATGATTTCAATAACACTGATGAGCCTAAATATAAACTCAAGAGTTAAAAAGAAAAATAACTATCTCTAGACCATGAAATATAATATCTGAACCTACTTAGAAATGTAAGGTTTTTGAATAAAAAATAAAAATAAAAGGAAAAATATTAATCAAATGAAGAAAATCATTAGGATCCTTTCCCTAGAATGTTTAGGAAGTTAGCATTTCATGGTGAAGGAAAGTATGACATAATCAAAGATCTGAAAAAGATTAAAGTTAATATTACCCTATATTAATTAATTCAAATTGAAGGATACTCTAAAATAATTTTAAAAGAAATTAAGAACAAGAAGAAAGTAGGTGATGTTGTTACAAACTATATTTATGACAATGATAAATCAACTATAAAAACACGATTTTTGACTAACAAAGATGCTCCTCCTTTCTTATTAACTCTTAAGCTAAAAGGTAGATATCTACACCATTGTTTAGTTAATTTAGGAGCCACTTCAATATTAATTCCACTATCAATATGCAATCAATTGGGATTAAAACTAGAGTAATTAGATAAGAAAATTATCCAAGTTGATAAAAGTAGAGTCAAGACAATAGGTCAATTAGCAAACATATTGCTCCAATTAGCTTTAGATCCTAAGATTAAAAATAGAGTTACCATTTAAATAGTTGATATCCCCAATTCTTATAGCTTAGAATTTGGGGTTGAAATTTTTCTAGATATGTAGCTACAAATTATTCACATATGTGGTTACCATGGAAGGGACAACCAAATTATATATAATAGTAAAGAACATGACTTTAGATGGAAAAAATAAAATAATTGAATCAAGGAAAGTTGAATTAGGAGTTAGCTCAATCCAAGAGTGATGAGACCTAATATGTTAAGTAGCTGAATCGTGGGGATATGATGAAGTATATTTTTGTCAAGTATATTAGTTAGCTAAGATATCATAGATGTTCTATTGCAAATGCTACATTATAGATGCTATGTCGCATGTGCTTTGTAGCATCTCCGTCAGTGTGTCTCAGTTGGCTTCTACATTGCAGAAGCTACATTGCATCTGCTATATCATAGATGCATTATGGAATCTGCTATAACTTAGTTGCACTAATGCATCCTCATTGATGCATCCAAATGCATTAATGCATCTCCATCAATGTAGTGTCTATATTTGCCTATAAATATGCAAGAACTTGTTGTGTATTTGGTATCATTTGATCAATAGTGTAGTTGAACTCTGCAATTTATTTTTGTAGTCTTAGCAAATAATCAGTGAGTGTTCGCAGCATGGGTTTGAGTCAATTGTATAGAATCTTATTCGAGTGGCATTGTACTTGGACATATTCCATGAATGTCAGTAAGTTCAAGATTGATTCATATTCATTGTAGCACTTTGGCTTAGAATAGGTTTACTTTTAATGTACTTAGTTAATATTTACATTTTCATGCACATTAATCAATTGGAAAAATAAGTGCAACTAGTTTTAAGCATAAATACATATTTACTTGATAATCCTAGTAGCATTATTACTTAGTTCACCCAGTAGCATAGCACTTGGTAATCCAAGCATTGGGTACATGAGTTCAGGACATGTACAACAACTTGCGAATGGATACTCATCATCCTTAGGATAGTTTAGGATTTATCTTCTTGTTATTAATTAGATTAAATAATTACTTTTCATAATTTCATATAACTTAGCCTTACCTATAACATCAATAATCATATGCCTTACTTTGGACTAAACCATATGTGATAAAGCTACCACTAGTCCAAGTGAGAAGGCAATGATGTATGATCAATGCTTAATAATCTAGATACTGCACTAGTCCTATCCATGGAATTTGGCTAGATTGCATGTGAACAGTTGTGATTTGTACGATTGGGCATAGGGGATACCCACTCCTCATCATTAGTGCCATTTCCAAGGATGGTGCTAGTGATCTAGATTAGTTATATTATAAACAATAACTGTTGAAGTATTAACAATTTATCTTTTTGAAAATATTAATATATAATTCACCCACATTATTAACTAAAAACATATCTCTTTTACATAGAACCAATAATCCATCATATGAGAAGAACACTAATTCTGGTGATGATATGATCTATATTAAAGAGAATTGGAGTGAACTACTATAAGTAGGAGTCTCATACACTCATTCCAATCCTTACTATATTCAAAGACTATGTTCAACTCTCATTAACAACACTAGAGAGGATGGAATAAATTCTAGAACAAGGAGGGCCTCAAGGCCTAGGACCTCCTCCAAACTTTGAAGAGATGAATCAAGGAACCATATAGGGAGAAATAGGAGCCATAACGATTCTCCCAACTCACCATCTTCCTCTTCATCTTCAATGTCTAATTCTAACAAAGATGAATTGAGGTATGGAGATAGAGATATACTAAGGGGTTAAGATGAAGATAGAAATGGAAATCAAAGATGAGATAAAAGGTATCAAATGGAGCATAGATGAGATCATCATAATCAAATAAATAGAAATAGAGATTATGATCATGACATGTCTGATGATGATGAACCATTGTTGGCTATTAGGAGCATGATACAAATAAGGAAGAAAATTAGAATACCTCATAGGCATGAAAGGGACAACCACATTAAATTTCTTGAAATGAATAATATTTCTAAATTTGAGGAAGGCTATAATTCTGATCCACAACATCCTTTACAAGGGTTCCATGATGCTTGCATCTTACAAAACATTGAAAGTAAGTGGCAAATTCTTAAGCTCTTTTCTAGGACACTAATAGAATAGGTAGCAAAAGAAGAAGGAGAGCTATGTAAAAGGAAGAGAGTAAAGGAATATAACTTGGATCTAACTTTGCACAAGAAGGAGGTCCATATTTATGATTAGGAAAAAGAGGCAACACTTGATTCTAATACAGAAGTTTATCATTGAGATTGAAGTAAGGGTAGATAAAATATGAAATTTGTTGAATGAAAAAGTTACAACTAATTTGAAAATCATAGAGGAGAAGGTAAAGCAAATAGGATTAAGTGATAAAAACAAGAGGATAAAAAAGAACAAGAAAATAGACAAGGACACTTACTAGCTCATCAGAACTAGCATAAGGACAATCTAGTGCAACCTCCCTCCTCACAAAGACAATGTCTCCTAGTCCTATGTAGACACTAACAACCATTATCACTCTAACAAAAAACATAAAACATGAACCTATCACTATGGAGAGATAGAAAATTCCATGCATTACTAATAATGATAAAGGATGCAATTATGCGATAAAAATTCAAGGTATTAACATGTTCTCTATACCAACTCAAAAAAAACTTATAGAACAAGTCTGTGTGAACCAAGTCTACACAATAGCCACTAAACATCTCATAGAAAATTCATGTTGTGAACAAAATCTTGGTAACCAAAATTTTAATTATAATTTTGATGGGGATCTAAAGGTAAAATTAATTGCCTTATTTTCCCATAAAAAATCCTATCTTGTGGCCTTGTTCTAGCAATGTTTTGGGCAATTTTTGATATGTAAAATAAAATTTACAGCCCACACATTGTGAATTTCACTTATGCCAATGTGTGAAAGCTAAAAAGCCAAAGACATCACCAAATTTGGCAGCAAAATCCAAAAACATTGGTGGCCCATATGTTGCAAATTTGGGCCATAAAAATAGCCCAAATACGCCACCAAATTTGGCGAGAAAATTTTCACACTTTGGTAGCCCATATGTTGGATTTTTGGGTGGTGAAAAGTGCCAAAAACATTTGTGTAAAGTACCAAAGGTAAAAAACGTTGGTGGTTTACATGCTACATAATTTGGACATCAAAAGTATCAAAAACATTTTAGTGAATGTAAAAAATTTGCTAGAATCAAATCAATGAAGAATCAACAAATTCATGGCCTATTTAAACCAAAATATTTATCATTTTAAGAACTTTTGGATTGTTGAAACTCTCCAAGAAACTTAAGATATTTGGAGTAGAGAGATCAAAAATTCTAGAGTCATTTTCCAATGCAGATCATAGGACCAGTAGAAGCTTTAGCAGCATCCACTATAGTGTAGCTTGATTAGGAGATTAGTGCAAACCTAGTATTGAACACACCCTACTTCTTGCACCAAATGTTGAAGATATTTTTTGCTTCTTGGGCTATAAAAGCCCTAATTTATACAACTCGAAACCTATTCATAACTATTGTTTACAAAATTTATCATAAAGTTTGTAATTTCCTCTCTTTTTGTAATATTGTTTCATTCTTTCTCTATCCTAGTATCAATGTTGGATTTTTTTCTACATTTATATATTTTCACTTAATTTCTTTTATTTTCCATCATCCAGTAATAGACGCTTAAGTTTTTCAGCGATTGCAAAGATTGTTTAAGGTGCTTCAGGTCCTTTTGAGGCCCATGGATCTTGGAGATATTATTTTTCATGGAAATTTTTGGTTCTTCCAACATCAATTTTTTCCATCATTGTAATTTCTAGTGCAAAAAGGAAGGCCTCCACCTAACTTCTTCACTAAAAACCCACTTGCAATGACATTCCTTGCCTATTTTTTCTTTGCAAAAACTATTTTTATTTTTTCAAAATCCAATGTGTAAGTTTATAGCTTATTTTACCCTTAAAAAAAGTTTTATTTTTGCATTTACAATTACAGTGCATAACACTGCCTTTGTTTCCTATGTTTTTTATTTTTTGCAATTGCAGTGTGTGTTGATCTTCCTATTTTCTATACTTGTAGTTTGTAATTTTTTTTTTCACATACACTAAAGTCCATTTTTATTTTCTTTCGCATTGTCACACATTAGAAAAAATCAAAAAAAAAAAAATATTACAGTTACAGTTTACACATTGAATCCCCACATGTTAGAGCTTTCACAAGCTGCAACTTTCATATGTTACACTTTACATGCTATTTCTTTCCATGCTATAGCTTCACACATTACAACTCTCCACAACCTATAGCTTCACAAGTTACACTCTCACACATTGGAAATTTCACACATTGAGAGTCTCACACATTGGGATCTTTAAACCTTGTTTAAAATCTCAAAACCTTTACTACATTTTTGCAACATCTTGGCCTTGCACTGTTTATGCCTTTTCATTATTTGACCATTTTACCATACAATATCATACATATGGCCTTTATCCAAGAAGTTGTTCACATTTATGACATTAAGGATCTAGCTATGATAGAGTGCAAACAATCCCTTAGGTGACTAGGATTAGACTAAGCCGATGCGAATATCAACAAAGAATACTACAATTTTATTTATGCAAAAATCCAAGTTGGCCTTCTTATTCCACATGGAGACTCAGAATCCAAATGTTAGTTTGAGATCATTCATAAAAATGGGAAAGAGTATATTCCATCTCTGTATGACCACATTGAATTGATAGAGTTTCATACATGCATGTTAGCATAATTGGTGGACATAGAAGAAGTGAGTGAGGACGTTAGTTCAAACCAAAAGCAAGAGGATCAAGAAGAGTTTGGAGCTGAGTCTTAGAGAAATTCATTCTTAGGAAATCTTTTGCAATGATCTCTTTTAGAGGTGACCATCCCCAACTCTATATCCCCTATCTCAGTAATAAATCAATCATCCCTTGTGACCTTTGCAAGGCAAGTATCACAACCCACTTTCTTATTTTATTTCATGTTTACCTCAACACCTCTTACCATAACATATTAATCACAACTAGCTTTCCAATCCACCTCCTTGTTTACATTAGTGCCTTTTGCAACTTACCCTCATTCAATGTAATCATCATTGGTGGTATCTACCATGCCACCTTCTTTTTTTACCTTGGTGATTCCCTCTTCAAGACCCCAAGTCTCACAAGCCTTCCATTCCCTCTTTATTCCCTTCATTCTACATGTTCCAACTCAAACATCCTTCTCCCTATTCAACCCTCCTACAATTATGGCCATACAACCCCTAAAGTCCATACCAATGTCAATTACATGACCTCAAGCCACTTAACCTCCTCCTTAGCCATCAATACAAATATTGTAGCCTACAAGAGCACCACAAGGCCTAGATCAAGCCTTTCAAATGATCTAAGATCTCACTAAAGTACCGTAGAAGGTTAAAGATAATACAATACAAATGGTGAAGGTTATGGACTTCTACTAGGATGATCCCATTAGCCATACTATTCCTCAAATCACATTACTTGTAGGCATTCCTATCCCAAACTTCACCAAATACAATGGTGAAGGAGACCTTAATGCATGTCTTATCACCTTCTAGTCTAAGAACCTCCTATTGTAAGCATGGCCTCACATAATATTACAAATTTTCCCTACATTTCTAAAAGAAAAGGCTCTAGACTACTATTGAACCTTACCTACAAGTTCTATATCCTCTCTTGAAAACTTGATAAACCAATTCTTCAACGACTTTCGATCCAACTTGAAGCTTGATACGACATTGGATCAACTTATGAAGGTGAGGCAAGGGTTGCTTGAACTAGTTCAAAGTTTCATTCATAGATAGAATGCAATGCTCAATGAGATCTCCAAGCCCATCTTTGAAACCCACCTCTTGAACATCTTCAAGGGAGTAGTTAATTAAGAACATTGAGGAGGTTGTTGAGGCCAACAATAATCCGGCCTATGTGGCCTACAAAAAAACCAATACATGAGAGATAGGGAGAAAACTAAGCCAGCATAAGCAATTGTGGTTGTAGTAATAAAAAAGCCAAAGCAAGTAGAGAGGTGAAGATCATCACCATGTAACAAACCTTCTAACCCATTGCAACCATCTATGTCATAGGATTCTAACCAGCCATGACCAAATTTGAGCTCAAGGATAGGACTAGGTATGCTAAGTTACGTATGAAGTTCTTTGAGCTTCTAGAATAGTTGCTTAGAAACATCTATATTTCACTTAAGAAACTATTTGAGGAAGATTGTAAGAGGCACACTCGTCTTTGTGAGATAGCTAGAGATCCAACAATAGCAATCAAAGATGATTCATGACTATTGAAGTAATTTAAGCTTGATAGGTTTTATCACTATTATTAACTAGTTGGCCATGATACTGATTTTTTTTCCTATCACTAAAAGATGATCAACCATTGGGAGTTGGTGTTGAATGAGCAAAACTCTCCAAACGTAGTAATAACTCTTATACCATAGCCTCATTCACAGCAACCAAATAATCTAGTTCTTCTAGAAAATCATTTTTCATCAAGTCACCACCAGCTAGCACTCAGCCCTAGAATCTCAAGCCTAGAATATCCTTTATTATATGAGTACCACCACCTCTAGCCCCTAAAGAGCCTTTTTTAATACATGTTTCACCTTTAGTGGCATTAATCTTAAGACCTAAACAAAATGCTACCAACCCTTCCAAGGCTAGGAAACCATTTGTTATTTAGATACCTCTACCTCTAACAACCAAACTTGCAACAAACCATGACCAAGGCTTATCTATTGTGGCCAATAATTCAACAATTAACAATAAATCATCACTACAAAGGTGATGAAAACAACATGCCACTAAACCAACAACCAAGCCCACTAAATATAGCCAACAACCAACAACTTGGAAGCAGGCTAACCTACTAAGGTCTACAGTAAGAGTAGCCTTACCATTGTTGAGAAACTAAGTTTAATTGAAAGCATTCAAGAAACCTCTACCTCCATGCTTAAGTCATTCAATGGATCATGAGTAATGGTATGAGGTTCCATTACCTTAGACTTTGTGGCTAGATGATGAGTAGCGAATAACCTAACACTTAGTCATACGAATCACTAAGCATTTACAAGTGATTCGATCAAATTCCATGAATTCTATGTCTTCCAGTACCTAGTCTCTAAGAAGTGAACTTACTCTAATAGTCATTTGTTGTCTTCCCAATTACACTTGTGATGTACAAAGGTATGGTAAGTGTAATTGAGGCATATTATTTTTATTTTTTTTTATGTTTTGGGTACTTAAAATAAAGGATGAAAAGAATGAACTAATTTAATTGCTAATTTAACTTAACTAATCCTAACATAAGCATTCATTTCCACTTTCTATACACATCTTGAACACATTTAGCACTATTGGGTTACCAAACATTAAGCGTTACTGGGATTACCAGGTGCCAAGCATATGCTTGAAGTGGCCGTACTTATGTGCTTAATTAATTGCTACTTAATCTAGCTTAATTTAGTTTAATTTTTCCTAATTAAGTATTTGATTACTTAAGGCATTAAGGAAAATTACATAAGATATTAAATACATAAATAAATAATTAATCTATTTCAAAGTGCTGTAGGGTTTATGAAAAGCTTGTCTTTATTGTCACACACACTACTTTGCTTAGGTAACACAGTGCTCAAATAAAGATTCACATACTCTTGACTCTTATTGCAGGCACTTAGAAAAATATTCTAACCTCCAAATGAAAAAACTACAAGAGCTCCGCTACAACTATGACAAGACATGCCATAAACATGATGGGTGAGGATGTATTTATAGGTGAAAATAGATACTACATCAATGGGACCACGTCAACACATCAAGTCATGCATTAACAAGGGCCTAGTTGATGGGGCCCAGTCGATGCAGCCAATCCATGATTCATCATACCCCTATAACTAAATAAAAATCATCCTCAAGTTCTTTACAAACTTGGAAAGGTATGGAATTATTGACTAACAATAGACATACGATGAATATAAATAAACACAACAAACACTAAGTGTCCAAGTGTATAGATATACAATCATTACAAAATTTTATGGTGTTCATGACTACAAAATTAAATACTAGGATGAAATTTGACAAACACCTTCTCCTCTTATGATGTGAAGATGATAGAGAAGATTAAATAGTACCAGGTGATGGAGGCTCTTAAGGTTCTAAGGGATCTTCTATTGCTTCAGGCGCACGTGGTGGTTGAAGCTATTGTGATTGTCCTGCTACTATTGCAACTTTTGGTGAAAGATGGAAAGAATCCAACAACAATTTCATCTTCTCCTTCTGGGATCATGCATGGCCCATGAAGCTTTTCCAATGTAGCCCAAAATGGACACATCCCAAGGATAGGGCATTGTTGGGAACAACTCCTTAACATTGACAAACCATGTAGCAAATTATTTATGTTCAATGTTGAACTCCCTGATTGCATTCTATAGTTCCTAGTAGTTATTCATTCTTCTAGCCAGGTTCTCAGCAGTTGAGCTTTGATTGGTGAATCTTGCCCTGATAACTTTAAGTTCAACATTTACAGTCTCAAGCTTTTGCTTGGTTTCCTTATGATGCTTAAACTCTACCTCTTACAAAAAGTATGAGCTAGCCACCTTCTTTTCTTACTTTGACTATAGCCATTCAGTAGCCAACATTGCCAAGTTTGCATATTGGAGATTGATGAGCTTTATGTATTCTATCATCTCTTCTATATGCAATTCGTTCATGTAGATTTTCACTTTGTTGTAGGCATCTATCCCACTAATGATAGGTTGTCACACCTCTTTTCCTTGCTAGAGTTGTTGGAAGGTCTCATTGACTTTTTCCTTAACCATCTAGATGTGTTTTTCATTAACTTCTTTCTATAGCCTAACCTAATATCTGTAGTGGTTCTTGACTCTCTCAAATTTGAGAGCCTTATTCTTCTAGGTAGCAATCTCAATCATATATTTTTGGCAGAAGGTGCAGACTTCCTCCATGGAGAGATTTCTATTTTTAGCTACTAATCTCTGAAGTTCAATGTTTACCTTGGCTAGCTACTCCTGTTGTTAATGGATGAATTCTTGCATTTGTTGTTTATGCATGTCAAGATTCTGTAAGCAATGATTTTCTATGATCAACATCTCATTCTAAACTGAACATGTTTTCACATCGATCATAGACTAGTCAAAGATAGCCATCACCATCCCTACCTCAACTTGTTTAAGTCTATCTTGAAGCTATTGAAAAGCTTGATCTCTTGTTAGTGTAGGGTTGAGGATCATGGGATTAGGAAAATAGGATCTTAATTTGGCACCCTTTGTGGCCAAGTATTGGTTTTGTACTTGAGCCATTTCATGCTCCCCTTCCAAAATGATGCATTTTCCCTTTACTTCAAGTAGCTCTAATTGGGTTGTAGTGATGTTATTTGGAAAATCAAAGATATCTGGAATTGGTTGCTCAGTTCCCACCAATTGGTCCAATAATTCCTTATACTGGGCTACACTTAATCTACCACTAATAGTTCCTACAAATGTCTACACATCTTTGAGTGTAAAAATGTCTAGTACAAATGTCGCATGTACATTTAGTACTTTGATGATCTAATTAGTAACCACTTCCATTGCTATCTCCTACTCTTGGTGTTGCATCACTAAGATAGTTACCCTCTCACCCTTCCCCAAGAAAAATGAAAAGGTAGTGACATTCCTAAAGATTTTTGGAAATTTCTATTGTTGTGAGAGAGACATCGTCACCTCTCGGGCACTCGGATTTGACCTCGTGAATAGCTACATTCTTTGGGTTGAGAATATTAGCCCACCTTCCTCCATTTGGCTAATCATTCAAGTCGCTTTGTTGAGGTGACTCATTGCAGGATGGTACAAAAATGGATCCCCATCACTTATTCTTGCTTGCTGCTCCCACTCATTTAAGAGCTACTCTTGGATTTCGTGTAGGTGTTCAATGGCTATGTAGGCCCTTGATGTTATTTGTTGAGTGGGTGGTGGAGGTGGTAGCAGTTGAAGCTCTTCTTTTGACACAGCAAGGATCTTATCCTTCATCATCTCAAACCAAGAGGTGATGGAAGTATGCTTGATTATATCATTGGCGTAGCAAACTATCCTTACCCTTTTATAGAGTTTTCTAATAAGGCATGGAAACAACAAGGTTTTACTTCCATGTTAATTCTTCTTGCAATGCTTTTCTATCTCTAGAAAGATTAACTATGGAAGGTCAATTGGGATTTTCCTGCTTAAAGCAGCATAGGCATAGGTGAAGAAGGTTATTACTTTGCTAGGCCTCACCATCAGATTAAGGTGATGGGCCACTATCTTGAAGTATATACGCTCTGCTAGTGTGAGTGCATCAAAGTCCTTACAATACCTTGTAACATCATTGGGTTCACTTCCTTTTTTCCTCAAGGTCTGCTTGCATGGAGATTTCTACCAAATGGGTGCCAAAATTAGGTAGGACAAGAGCTTGCACAATCTCTTCTACCGAGTTAAACACTTAAATGTCCTTGACTCTCACAGTGGCTCCTACCTTTTTTCTATTCCAAAAGAGATATGTCTCTTCCATGTACCACTCTCCACTGGTAGTGATGATTGGCCAAATGGGAGAGCTTTGTAATTGTGCCTTAACTTCTAGTGGAGCATGTTCCAAGAATGGTCCAAAGTCTAGTTCATGGAGAATTGAACATTGGACATTACAAGGCTTGATCATATCTAGGCAGGCTTGTGTCAATGTGACCTCAAGTCTTAGCATGGGCACTAGTGCCTCTCCTCTTTATGATTGTTCAATCATAGCCTCCTCTTTGAAAATTTGTTGAATAGATTCCACTTTGGGCTACTCCCAAAGAGGTCCTGTTGCGTGAGTTTCTGCTGCCTACTCCTGAGGTTGTTCTTCCCAGCCCCTTCTAGTTCTAGATCATTTTTCCTTTGGTTGTGATGGTTCTCCTTCTTGTGGGAATTTTGGTCTAGGTGCCATCTATAATCACAACATGACCAAGGATTAGCGCTTAATGTGTAACTTTGAAACATTGGGAATACCTTATCTCTTGGAGTAGTTCACTTGGCTAAGTTCTGATCATGGCCTGGTTGATTATCTTAATATTAATAAATAATTTTAGGTTTACCAAAGTTTGTTGGAAGGGTTAAACTCTCAAAAATTGATGGTTTAATATTAATTTATTCATTAATACTTTGGCAGAGTTAAAAAAATTTGAAAATTATTTGTTGGAAACCTTAAGGTTTGTGGACTCCACAACTAAGAGCTTACCTCCAGCAGCTATAGGATTGAAGAATGGAGTAATTTGGACAAACAGTGTGAAAGTTATGAGATCTAAAAAATTGTAAAAATATTCCCTCTTGTTTTGAAGCAAATGATAAAAAATTTCAAAGTGTTGAATGGTATTTATAGAATTTTTGGTTTGCATCAACAGGGCCTAGTTCATGAGGTTGAGTTGAAGTCAATGTGACTGTTAGCCATAGTTGACTTGTCAAAATTTGAAAAATATAAGGATTTTTTGAATGAAAGTGGGGTTAAATGGAAGCTAGAAAAGCCAAGAACATGATGAAATTATTAGAAGAGGATTTTAATATTCAGAAAATTGATAAATAGGTAGAGAACAAGATTTCTTGAAGAAGAACGCCTTAAGGAGCACATAGTTGGATGCACAATGGGGTGCACAAAATATTTTGATTACAGCAATGTCTAAGGGTAGGGAGCTTAACTAATAAAACCATGGGATATGTAAGTGGGTCCTCCCCATAGTAGCACATGCCCTTTTTGCCCTTTCATAACTTGAACTAAGGAGTCTGTGTGCCCTATAGTTGATTAATGATTACGAAAAGTTAAGGACCAACTTGGAGAATCTAGTTGGGAATTTCAACACATCAAACTAAGACATGAAACAAAAACATAAAAATCAATAGTAAGGTAAGTTATGAAGAGCATTGATGGATGAGAGAGAGAATGGAATGGATGTCCCAATCATGGTCACATGAACTCCCTTGTGAGTTTCATGGTTAATGACCCAATAAAGTTCAACCTTAGTCCAAACTAAAACCAGCCACTTTCAATGACTTTGCATCATCACTCTAGGATTGGTCCACCCCTATTTCTTATTTGAGAAGAAAAAAGAAGCAAGAAGTGAGAAAGGGCCTTAGTTATAGGGGACCTTTAGGTAGGGGTAACATGTCTTTCTAGTCCCATAAATAGTGCTTGTAGCCTGTTTATTTTTTCTAAAGGGTGTGCTTTGAATTCTCATCATTTTTATTTTTTTATTTTGTGTTGTTTTTTTTTTAAAATTTTTTTTATGGGAACCACACCATGCAAAGACTTATTCAACTTCCTATTATTGGTTGACATGGAATGGTTAGAAATCCACGAAAAACACACTTGCACTCAAGATGGTAGAGAGGTACAAAGAGTATTTAATTCCCTTGAAGCTACATCCTTTTCAAACCTTTGAATCTTTTCCAAGCTTGGAAACTACCAAGGTCACAAGTTTGTTAAAGTTTTATTAATGAAAAAGGGACATCATATTTCCAAAATAAGGAAAACCATAGAGTTTGTGGATGGGTGGATGAAGTGGACTCACTACCTGTTCCATGAAAAAGAAACTTTATCTTAGTTATCAGTCATCAAAATTCAAAAATAGAAACAAGACATTAGCAATCAAAAACATTAAGTATAAACCACTGTTAGTAACCAGCAACAACATCACTGTGTCTTATTGGTAATAAGACACTTTATTAACAAAAATAATGAGAAAATCATACCAAAATAGAATAAAATATACAAAAAATTATAAAATATTCAAGAAAAATGAAATGTACTAATGATGTTGTAAAAAAAAATTAGAAAAATTAATAAAGTAAAAACATGAACGTGCAAGATAAAGAAAGTGTAAAACAAAAAGTTGTAAAAATAACAAAGTGTTAAACAAAAATATGAAAAAAAAAGATGAATAACTAAGAAGCCACTATAATGGTTAGCATGGATGGCAATCTCCCCCATGACTAAGTTAAAAAGAGGAGATCCAAAAATTTGAGCATGGTTATCCATTTGATGAGGCATTTGCTATGCTGGCTTGATTAGGTTCATGGAAAGGTTTTACTTATGCATATTGACTAACTACTTTTTGTTGGGTTCTCAGGTTTGTAGATTAACATGGACATAGAAAGAAAGGTTTCATAAATAATATAAGGTCCTTTTCACAATGTCTAGAACTTAGTTCATTGAGGTACATGTGTGGGGTTCCAGTAGAGAGCCTTATCTCTAGGTTGAAATTTTACTTTCCTTATTCTAAGGTCATGGCGCTATTTGCTGAATGCTTTGTGCACTTCATTCAAGGATAGGATTTCCAATCAATTTTCATCTAGCACATTTAGGTTGATTAATCTTTCTTTCTGTGCTAGGCTAAGATCAAGGTCCAAGTCACAAACAGTTGAAAGTGTACAAAGCTTAGATTGAATTGGAAGTATTGGCAATTTTCTGTACACTAGCTCATAGGGAGAGTAGCTTATAGAAAGTTTCCATGTTGAGTGGTATGCCTAGAGTGCATCGTTTAATTTTGTGCTCTAGTCTCACCTATATTTTCTAATATTTCTCGTTAGGATCTTCATGATCTTCCTATTAGTAACTTCTACTTGACCATTGGCTTGGAGGTGGTAGGGTGTAGTTAGTTTATGTTCAACCCCTAAGCATTGCATAAGCTCGTGAAAGGTAGTTCCTATAAAATGGGTTTTGTTGTAAAAAATCAGTGCATGTGGCACTCCAAACCTGTTCACAACATTTTTTTGTATAAACTATGCAATAGTAGATGATGTATAGTTAATGAAAATTGTTGTTTCTACCCATTTTATACAATAATCAATGGCGACAATTATGTATGCCTTTCCATTTGACATGGGTGTGATGGGATCCATAAAGTCAATGCCCCAGTTGTTGAAGGGTTCTAGTGATTGAATCCACTATTGAGGTCCCTCCATTCAAGCGATCATCTCACCATCTCATTAACAGCATTCAAAAGAGCAGACAAATTAGTAGATGTCCCTAAAGATGGTTGGCTAATAATACCTTGCCATTAGGATCTTAATGACCATGTGTCTTTAAGCATAGTGGCCCTCACAAGGACCCTCATGAATGTCCTAGAGAATGTGTAGTTGATTAGCATTAGGTACACACCAATGAACCAAATCATCGATGCACACCTTGTAAAGGTGTCTATTGGTTTCAATGAAGCATTTGGCCTAATGATGAAACTATTGTTTCTTCTTGTAGTCTAGGTCTTGTGGCATCTTTTGTGTGAGAAGATAAGTGAGGCTGTCATCCTACCATTTTAGTTCATTAAGCATTTGTTCATTTATTACACTTGTAAAGAGGAGTTCATTAGGAAATTACTTAGAGAGTGGACTCTCCTCCCCTTTGTTATCTCATTGTAACTGAGATAAGTGATCAGCAACTGCATTCTTAGTTTCCTTTCGATCTATCATTGTAAGATTGAACTCTTGCAAGATCACCAACTACCGTATGATATGAGGGCTCACCATTGGTTTGTTCATGAAGAAGCAAATGACACTATGGTTAGTGTGCACAAACACTCTATATCTAAGCACATAGTGCTTGAACTTCTCTAAAGCATACACCACCATCATTAGTTCTTTCTCTATTATGGTGTAATTAAGATGTGCATCTACAATGCTTTGCCTTGTGAAATGGATGTAATATGGACGTTTCTTTTCATACAACTACGTAAGCATGGCTCCCAAGGCATAACTTGATGCATCTATCATTATATGAAATGCTCTAGACTAGTCAAGTGCTTATAGAATTAGAGTCTCTATGAGCTTCTACTTGAGGCTCTAGAATGCAATTTTTCATTCCTTGGTCCAGATGAATGGAGCATCTTTCTTTGTAAGCTCAACCAATGATTTTGCAATCCTAGAGAAATTCTCTATAAAATGCCAATAGTAGCTAGTGTGTCCAAGGAATGACTAGACATCTTTAACGATTTCTAGTTAGCTGATTATTCCTATGATGAGCCTTATCTTTTCAAGGTCCACCTCAATCCTTGCATAAGAAATTTTATGTCCTAGTACAATACCCTCCTGGACCATTAGATGGCTCTTTTACTAGTTGAGCTAAAGATTCATCTCCACACACCTTTTAAGCACTTACTCAAGGTAGTTGAAAACTTGCGCAAATATGTGCCATAGGTGGAAAAGTCATCCATAAAGACTTCCATCCTGCAACCAATTTGTTGGTAAAAAATGCTTAAGATCAGGTGTAGGAATGTTGCTGAAGCATTGCACAAACCAAAAGGCACCCTTTGATATGCAAAATTTTTTCAAGGACTCATGAATGTTGTGTTGGCCTAATCCTCTGGTGCGATCTGGATATGGTTATAGCCACTATAATCATCCAGGAAGCTATAATAGCAATTCCTAGAAATAGTTCCCAACACTTGATCCACAAATGACAATGGAAAGTGATATTTGAATCTTGTCATATTAAATAGCCATAAATCAATGTAGACCCGCCACTTGCCATCTTTCTTTAGCACAATCATGAGTGGGCTAACCCACTCACTATCTATAATGGGATAGATAAACCTTACCTTGAGGAGTTGTTAAATTTCCTCTTTGATGATCTACTTCAATTTGGGATTCAATAGCTATTGCTACTACCTCTTTGGCTTCATGGTTAGATCAATGTAGATACGATGCTGGCATATCCTAGGATCAATCCCTATGAGTTCAAGATATGACCAACAAAAGATTGTTGACCATTTATTGATCACCCTTAATAGCATTTGTTTCTATTTAAGAACAAGATTGGCATTGATGATTGCCAACTTGCCATTTTTCAAAAATGCATACTCCATGCTAGTAGGTAGAGTTTTCAACTCTAAGGGTTCTTGTTAACATTTTTTAGGGATTTCCAACTCTCCCCAATAGGTATCATCATTTGCATCATCAGAGAGTTGGTGATGAACTTGCTCCAATCCATACATGCCTTCAACATAGGCACATGTTAGGCTCTCAGCAAGTTCCATGCAAAATGTGTTGCTTCTAAGATCAGTTGTCAGCCATTATGTGCCCTCCTATTTTTTGGCTACTATGTATAGGCACCTTTGGATTTCAAATTCAGCTGCAAACTATCTGCATGCTTTGATGGATGTGCTCTTAACAAACTAGAGTTTCTGCACAAAATTGCATCTAGTATCCCTATACACGATGCATGGAAATCTCTTCTTCTCAATTTTTTCAAATTTATTCTCCTTGGAAATTTTCAAGGAGGGATCTCATATGCTCATTTACGCATCAACAGTGCTTAACCATGCCCTTTCCATAATGATTGGGAAGTCCTCGTTATAGTTGTTAACTTTGATTACCAGGAAATTGGTAGAATATGACCATCCACCGATAGTAGCTACAATGTCCTTCACTAGTCCCAAAGGAATAATGATGGACTAATTTGCCAATTCTAAATGGATGTTGCTCTTCTTAAGAGGAGGAAGATTCTAGACATTGTACATTTCATGAGAAATCAAATTAATCCAAAACTTGAGTCAAGAAGGGTCTTGTATGGCTCATTCCCAGAAATTTACAAATAGATGAGGGGACTTCTAGGATTAGCTCTTTTCCTAGGAAGGTTGCTAGCCTTGATCCAATTAGATACATCATGGGTTAACATAACTATGCAGATCTTGGGAGGCATTTAGTTTGAAGGCCTCTCAAAAGGAATGGATGTAGAGGATGAAGAGGATACAAGGTGACAAACTGCGTAAGTAGATGATAGTTTAGTAGGGCTATTGGTTAGGAAGAATGATCTTTTATAAGATCTTGGTTTCAAACCACTCGATTGAGGAGATGACTATAAGTTAATAGCCCTAGTAGCATTACGTTGTTGTAGCTGTTGTGGAATTTTGCCCTACATAGATGAAGTAGGAGGTAATTGGGTTGAGGGTGGTGGGACTTGTGTAGAAGGATGAGACGGGTGATATGGATTTGGGGTTTTCCCTCTAGTATATGGAGAATGAGTTCTCTGATACTTTGGAGGGTAGTAGTGATGCTGAAAAGGAGCATGACTAGAAGAGTCACGCGGAGACATTGGTTGCTAAACATAGTACCCATATGGATCTAGTTGCTTATAAGAGTATTGCTACCTTGGTGGTGGTATCCCCCATGATTATAAATGCTGCCACTAGTGGTATTGCTCATATGACTATGGTGGAGCTCCACTTGGATAATAAGCTTGTTGTTATTAATGGAACTACCTTGAGGATAAGGTAATCTTCTAGGTGCTTACCTTCTTGCCAATCTAGGATTCAGCGTGTACATCCCAAACTCTTGCAAGTGTGACACAACAAGGCAACATCCTTTAGAATGTTCATATTGGCAGATGTCACATCCACTATCATCATCTGATTGTTCTTATACTATAATAGCTTTGCCCTTACCTCTTTGGTAGGCACATTTAGCTTCTTTTTGCCTCCTGTAGTCACAATCACTACTTTGTTCTTTGGTTTTGCTAGTTTTAGGCCTTGATAGGCCACTATCATCACGCCTATGAGAAGAAGACATTTTGTAATTAAAATAGGATATCAGTGTGCTTGAATTATTATATTTATTTTGAGAATGATTTTGACCTTAGGGTTCATCCAACCATGTTAATGATTTTCACTATGCCTAGATAGCACACATTTCAAATAAAAAGAGTCCCTAGCAATGACGCCAATGATGAGTGGTGAATACCCCTATGCTCAACCATATGAATCACTAAGTGTTCATGCATGATTTGGTTGAATTTTGTGGATTCTATCTTCTAATACACTAGTCTCTAGGAAGTGAACTTACCCTAACAATCATTCATTGTCTTCTCAATTACACTTGTGATGTACAAAGGTATGGTTAAATGTAATCAAGGCATATGATTTTTATTATTTTTTATGTTTGATGTTTTGGGTGCTTAAAATAAAAGATGAAAAGAATGAAGTAATTTAATTGCTAATTTAACTTAACTAACTAACCTAACTAATCCTGACACAAGCATTTGTTCACACTTTGTGTACACATCCTAAACACGTTTAACGCTACTGGGTTATCAAATGTTAAGCATTACTGGGATTACCAAGTGCCAAGCGTATGCTCGAAGTGGTCATACTTATGTGCTTAATTAATCGCTACTTAATCTAGCTTAATTTAGCCTAATTAAGTATTTAATTACTTAAGGCATTAAGGAAAATTACATAAGACATTAATTGCATAAATAAATAATTAATCTATTTCAAAGTGCTACAAGGTTTATCAAAAGCTCATCTTTATTGCCACACACATTGCTATGCTTAGGTAACACAATGCTTGAATAAAGATCCATTCACTCTTAACTCCTACTGTGGGCACTTAGAAAAATATTGTACCTTCCAAATGACAAAATTGCAAGAGCTCCACAACTATGATAAGACATGCCATAAACATGGTGGGTGTGCGCATATTTATAGGCAAAAACAAATGCTACGTTGACGAGGCCACGTTAATGCATCAAATTATGCATTGATGGGGCTTAGTTGACGAGGCCTAGTCAATGGGGCTTTGTCAATGGGGCCCAGTTGATGCGACCAATCCATGATTCATCACCGGAGAACAATTTCCAACATTTATTAATTTCCTAGTGGTTGAGAAAACACCTTAACTTGATCATAGGAAGACCATGGTTAGTGAAGCCTTGGGAAGTCTCATCTCCTATACATTAGAAGATTCACTTGCCATATGAGGATGATGAAATTATAATTTGTAGGGACAACACATTTGTACGATTAGTTAACAATGTCAACATTGAATGAAATTTGGAGATGGAGTTTCAAGATGAAACTCCCCATACTTAAGTTGATGCCAATAGCAACAACAAAAACAATAAAGCTAAAATCTCCAACCATACAACATTAAACGATCAACAAGAACACTCATCGATTGTCATATCAAACAAGAAGAATGATGAGTGTAGGACCATACCAAAGAGGCTTTGTGATCTATTAGAGATCAGGCAACAATCACATTGTAGACATCTTAACCCTTCTTTTGTTAATGGTCTTGTGTTTACCTTTGCAACCTTATATCATATCTCAGTGTTTATGTTATTGTTGTGTTGTCTTTCAAGATTATCCCGTACTTGCTAGATAAGTTGAATCATGGCCAACCAAGGCCTAAAATTGACAAGACAATGGCCTACCATGGCCTAAAACTAGTGGCCTATCAAGGCCTAAAACTAGCAAAACCATGGTCTGCCAGGGCCTAAAACTAGTGGCTTGCTAAGGCCTAAAATAGGTGAATTTAGGGCCTCCCTTTATCTCCCTTATATGTACATTACAACCTATCTACTTCATTGCATTATTCGTAGTTTTCACTTTAAAAATTATGCCTTGTTTTACATTTTTACATTTTTTTTATTTTATTGACAAA
This sequence comes from Gnetum montanum, assembly GCA_015680685.1. Lineage (NCBI taxonomy): Eukaryota > Viridiplantae > Streptophyta > Gnetopsida > Gnetales > Gnetaceae > Gnetum > Gnetum montanum. Next base: position 44,818 of record MNCI01018250.1, read on the forward strand.
TTTTATTTTATAGCTTTTTTGTTTTAACTAGTAGCCTTTAATGCAAAAATATAAAACATAAAAAAACCAAAAAAAAAAATGTTTTAAAACTTAAAACCAAAATAGGAGCCATGGTCACATTGTGTGAAAAATAATAAAAAAATATAATGACCATGTCCAATAGATATAGTTGCACTATGCAACAAATGACAAAAATAAAAATAATACATAGTCTCTAAGGCTATGATAGCCAAACAAAAATATTTACAATGAGATAACAAAATATAACATGTTCAATAATAGCCAAGATTAAGCTATAGGAGGAGGAGGACCATTATCATCAACATCATTACCAATTCATCACCGCCATCACCTAAGGCCTGTTGACAAGAAAAAAATTTAAATGATCAATAACCATAATGACCAAAGAACATAATTATAAAACAATAAAAATAGAATAAGAATTGACAAAATTCAAACAAAATAGCCTACATACAAAGGAATTAAAATTTGACATGTTGAGAGACATAGAACATAAGAAAAAATTAAGCTTGACAGTTTAACAGTAATTTGACATGAAAAAAAGGAGAGCCTAGCATTTTTAAAACTAAATTTGACCGTTCTTTTAAAATAGTTAGCATTACACGTATTTTGCACAAAACAGGTAGCTAAAATTAACAGCGCTGGAACTTGGTGAATGCAATTTTTCCCGCAAAAAAGTGGGCAAAGAAATCATAAAAGTCTCAAAACGCTGGGAATGTGGGAAGACTGGTGATGAAAAACATAAAATTTCTTGGCTGTTAGAGCCCACATGCTGCCATTATTCCCTGGGAAAAGTCACAAAGCTAACACATTGAGAAATTGACCTCCACTACTGTTTTGCCACCACCGCCGTTGTGCGCCACTCTCTCGCACGCGCCGTTTTGGCCGCCGCGCCTGCTTTACCCGCTGCCTTCAACCGCCACTCCTGTCGCCACCTCCAAAAGCTTATACATTGGTCTACACATTGCCGAAAGAAAATAGGAAGAGAGATACGCCTCTACACGTTGAGATTTGGTGGAGATTTTCAACCTTCTAGCCTCACACGTATGTGTGGAGCAACGTGTAGAGCCTAAGGCCTTGGTCACACATTGTTCATTAGAATCCCAACGTGTGGGGTAATGTGTGGAGGGTAGAATAAGAAATTTTCCATTTCAAATTTGATCACACACTTAAAGCCCAAATCCCACATGATGTGGCGTGTGGGATCTATGACAACAATTAATAAGTTCAAAATTGCCAAAATGATGGTAAGTGATCCAAAGTGGTCACAAGCAATCCTAGTGAGTCCAGAACCCCAAAACCCAAGCTAAACTGCTCACCCTTTGGCGATACAAAGGGGATACAAGCCCTACACATTGGGATTATGCCATGAATTGATCACATGTTGAAGAGATGGCCTCCACACATTGGATATGCAAAGTTTTAACTTTTTCTTATTATTTTAATCACAACAAGCCATTATATTGCTAGTTTAGAACCAATTTGCACAATATTTTGCTTTACTATCAGTTTTTTTATGGATTTTTACACATTCTAGCAATTTACACAAGATTTTTCCTTTTTTTTTAACTACATTTTTACTTGTTTTAAAAATTTATTGCTTTTTCTACTAGATTTTTACTTACTTTAGCAATTTATGACCTATATTTTCTAAATTTTAACTTATTTTGACAATTTATAATCTATCTTTACAATATTTCTATTTGTTCTAATAATTTACAGCTTGCTTTCATTAGGTTTTGCCTTATCTTGACCATAAAATCACCTAAAAACAAATATTATTATTATCTTTGACTTCATTTAACCTTTTTTTAACCTCATTTTCCATATTCTACCTTGTTCCACATTAATATACCTTCTTTGGGCCTTATTTTACCTTGTTTTACTTTGTTTAGACCTTAGTTTGCCTTGTCTTGCTTTATTATTATAGTATTTTGCATTATTTTGATATTGTTTAACAATTATATCATGTAGATGCCACTTGATTTGCTTATGTTGATGTGCAAGATTGAGCTAAGAAAATGAGGAAGCAATTTGATTAGGCTTGAAGCCTAAGTAGACCCTTCTGGTAATGTTGTCTAACTGAGTGGACCTTGAATACTTAAACCTTAAGCCTTGAAGCCTTTAAACCATGTAGCCTTGATGCCCTAAAGTAGCCTGATTGCTCTTGACCCTTAAGCTAGTGATGAGATGCAGATTGCACAAGCCGCGATATCGCGATCGATGCGATATTGCGTCTTTCCTTGCGATATCGCGTACGCGATATCGCGGTCCGTCGCCATATCTATAAATAAGAGGCGGCACTCCCATCATTTGGAATCCTAGGCATAAAGTAGCGAAGCTCTGGCGGATTGATCACCCCAGAGATAGAATATTTTCCATGTGCCCGCAGTAGGAGTCCCCCAAGTGAACGTTTCTTTATTCGAGCAACTTTGTACCTGAACACAAGTTGTGTACGGCAATAAAGATGAGCTTTGCAGATAAACCTTGCAGTGCATGGATAGGTTTAATTAATGTTATTTACTACTTTCCTAGTGACGCGGCATGAGTACGACTTGGTTACGAGCGTTGATGAACGTGTACGGCTAGCCAAGGAATCGGCTACTCATCGCGAGTAGATTCTCTCAACCCTTTCCTCCTAGAGCGTGGGGCAAGTACGACTTGATTACGAGCATCTANGAGCACGTGCGTTACGTGTGGTGATCCTAGTAACGATTAGCGTTTGGTAGCCACAGTTGCACAGTTTAGGGTGTGTACGGTAAGTGGGAACGGATGCTGACGCTAGGACTTAGTGTTGTAGTTAGAGTTAGCTAGTTTTTCAACCCTTCACCCTCATAGCTTAGGAGATAAACCGAAAACTACCCAAAAAATCATATACCTCAGACTTGCTTAACCATACACCATGACACATACAAGCAAGCCTGGGAAGACAACGAACGATTAACCCCAAGC
>MNCI01018250.1:76793-91620 GCA_015680685.1 Gnetum montanum
ACGCTAATCATTACTGGGATTACCACATGTAACGCACGTGCTCGAAGCGGTCGTACTGAGGCACCTAACTAGCCTAAGTGTGACAAGCAGCCGATTCCTTGACTAGCCGTACACATCCGTAGATGCTCGTAATCAAGTCGTACTTGTCCCACGTTCTAGGAGATAAGGGTGAGAGAATCTAATCGTGATGAGTAGCCGATTCCTTGGCTAGCTGTACACATTCGTCAATGCTCGTAACCAAGTCATATTCATGCTGCGTTACTAGGAAAGTAGTAAATAACATTAAATAAACCTATCCATGTACTGCAATGTTTATCCACAAAGCTCGTCTTTATTTCCGTACACAACTTGTGTTCAGGTACAAAGCTACTCGAATAAAGAACTGTTCACTTGGGGGACTCCTACTATGGGCACATGGGAAATATTCTATCTCTGGGGTGATCAATCCGCCAGAGCTTCGCTACTTCTACCCTAGGATCACCAATGAGGGGAGTGCCGCCTCTTATTTATAGATTTGGCGGTGGACCGCGATATCACGTACACAATATCGCAGGGGATGCAATATCACGGCGGCCACGATATCGCGTCAACAATGGAAATTAAAGTTTAAACTAGCCTATGTGTAATGAGTATTTATTCCTAATCCTTCGTACATGCTTTGGACTTCGCATAACTACTATTGAGATTACCAAGTGTATTGTTAGAGGGCATACCAAATGATAACACTACTAGGTTACCATGTAGTTACACTTAAGCATTCGCGATTAGTTGTACTCATTTTGCTTATTGATAGAAACAATAAAGAGAAATAACTGATAACATTAACTAAGGAAAATAGTAAGCATGTAAGTAATTAAAAAAATAATAAAGCTAAGTGGATGTTGTAATGATGAAAGTAATCTTGATCTTTATTGTTGAACATGTAATGTGTCCAAGTATGCCATACTTGAATAAGGATGCTATAGAATCACTTAACTTCACATTATGGGCATGCATTGGAAAACAAACTAACAAAACTTCTCCACTTCTACTTCTTTCTACTAATCCTAACCATGCATCCAATTGTGGTGTTTATAGGCTACCATGGAAGAGGTGATATTAGATCCCTAACATCAGGGGTTATTCCATGATATTGGATACTTGATAACATAGCTTTGATATTGGATATTTGATATTAGAGCCCTACAAAATATGACTTATTAGACCCCCACAACTAAATGAAAACTTGTCCTCGAGTTAAGAAAAATGAGGAACAAGTTCTTTACAAAATATTGGGAAGGTATGGGATTATTGACTAACTTAAATAAACACAAAAATTGATTCTTCCATGCCATAATGGTGTTTTACAAAAATGGACATAAGATAATGAAATACAAAATTAGAAAAGCTCATGTAGTTCCTGGAGGTGATGGCTCTTCCATTGGCCACTTCCCTTTATTGTCAAGCTTCTAGAATTTGTAGTGATTTAGGAGTGCTTGCAACTTCACCTCCTCCATTCTTGGAGCATGTGCCATCTAGGTTGATGTTCCAACATGTGCTAGAATTGGTACATCCCATAGACACAATAGTTGCAGGAACATCTAATTTACTTTCACCTACCATGCTACGAAATTGTTGTAGTTCCTCCTCAAAAGCTCTAACCTTTTCTCTTAATTCATGATAATCTATTAATCTCTTGGCTAGGTCTGAGGCTACATCTCTTTGCCCATGGCAACAAGCCTTAATTATTTATAATTCTAGGTTTGCCACATAGATTTTTTGTAGAACATCTTTTCTATATGCAAATGCTTTTTCACATAAGGCATAGGTGGTTGCTACTTATTGTTCCAACTCATTTATAGGTTGACCTATTATTAACATGGCAAGGTTAGCATAGCAAAGGTTAGATAACATCATGTACTCTTTCAAATCCTCAATTTGCAAGTCCTTGTTCTTCAATTCCTCTTGCTGGATCAGGGCATATCTATCCAAGATGGGTTGCTAGTCAAGATTCTACATTGACATGAAATTGATGCAAGCCTTTGCCATCTAGATTTCTTTGTTATTAATTTTTTTATACATGTCAATCTAGTCTCAAAAGTGTTCTTTTCATTTCTCATGCTTCTTGGCCTCGTTTTACCATGTGATTATTTCAATTGCAAACTTTTGGCATATTGTGCACACCTTCTCCATTAAGAGGGTTCGATTTTTTTTGGCCAATCTACTTATATCTTGGTTGATCCTCACCAATTGCTTCCTCAATTGGTGGATACTTTCTTCCAAAATATTTTTCTATTTCTCAATAGTGGTCAACCTTGCATTATCAACAACAAGCTACTTGTTTTCCTCTTATGCAGTAGTTAATGCCTTCACATGAGCATATGCTTGGGCTTTGGCAATTGAGGCATTCTAGGCTACTTTCTCCTTTTCTTATTTGGCAACTTTATTTTGTTCAATCAATCAACCTAGTTGCTTTATCTAAAATTTTTCCAACTAATTAGAAGCAAAAAATTAGAAAGGATCCATTCTTTCAACTCTCAGGGTGACAAGCTCTTATTGCATTCTATGCACTACTACTTCTGCATGCTCTACCGTGGCCTCTACCATGACCAATTTTTCTTTTGTGGTAATGAGGTTAGATTGTACTATAGTGACATCATTAGGGATGTTGAACAAAGTTTTCATAACTTGTCTAGTCTATAGAAATCTATCAAGCACATCCTCATGGACTATAGGAGTCATTAAAGTTCCAACTAACATTTGTGCATCTCTGGTTCTAGTTAAATCTACTGGGGTCACAATAGGCACATTAAAGGATTCTTTAATGTGGTATGTGATAACTTTTGCTACACCTGCTTCATCTTGGTGCTGCATGACCAAAATTGTGGCACCTTCTTCCATATTAAGAATCACTTAAAAAGACACAACATTTCCAGAGATCTATTGTGACCACTAGGCTTCTTCCTCTGATTACAAAGAAATCTACCCCCTTGATGGATCAACAACAACTGTAGGCTACATGGCATCATTAATGACTTGGAAGAGGTTTGATTCATCCCTACTTTTCCAACTAAGAGTTTTAGTTATTTGCTGCAAATGGCTCATTGCAAGCCTATAATCTTGTGCCAATGGTGGTGGAACTTGAGGCTCTTACTATTACATAGGTTCTTGCTCAAGCTCCTTTTCCAATTCTTGTTCTAGCTCCTTCTCTAGTTCTTTTTCAACACCAAGGTCTTTCCTTGGTATTGCTGGTTTAAGAAACTTAGAGAAAGAAGCATTCTCAACCCTCCTACGAACATCATTAGTGTCACCTAGGATTCTGGTGCATTTGCACAACTTTCTAATTAGGCAAGGGAATGAATGTGTCAGCTTCACGACCTTTCTTTCCTCAAACTGCCTTTGAATCTCCATGAAGTGCAACTAGACAAGATTGATATTATATTTGCCCATCAAGATTGCAGTTCCTCTGGCCATGTTGGTTGATATTCTATTGAGCCCTTTAGTGGGGAAGAGTTGGTATGTGCTGATTTTGAAATAAATCCTCTCTTCTAAAGTCAACTCACTATATATTTTTTCTTCTTTGTTATATGCTCACTTCAGCCATAGCTTCCTTGTTTTTGCATTAGACCTTGTGGATAGATGTGCTACCTTGGCACCCACATTTGGTATGTTTAGTGCCTTTGCAATCACCTTGACTAGAAAAGAGATAGAGGCTCTGCTAATGTCAACAGTGTTGCCCTCTTCCTTATTATGACAAAATTGGTACATCTCATCAAGGTACCATTCCCCACTTTTAGATAGGATTTTCCATAGAGGTGATGCCTAAAGATGAGTTTTGATCGCCTTAGGGACAAATGGCATGAATGATCCAAAGTTCATTTTCATGATGATCGTGGTCAACATGGATCTCTCTTGGATGGATTGGAGGCATTCTTGGGACTACGTGAGGTGTTTTCCTTACACTAGAGCCTATGGTTTTGTACCCTCTTCTTGGACTGATTGCCCTGTAGTAGGAGCCTCTTGATGAATGCTAGATAACTGGGTCTCTTGCTCTTCATGCTTGGCTAGTGGACCTTGTTCTCCTAGTTGGTGTTTTCCATCTCTCAAGTGTTTTCTTGCATCCTATGAAGGTCATGTTTTTCCTCCTCTTTTTGGGGCCATCTGCAATCAATCAAGGATTTGGTGTTACTAAGGTGTTTTTCATTTATCATCAATAGGTTTATACCTTACTCATGACCTTAGTTTTATTAAGTTTTTATCTAATGTGATTGTAGAGTTAGAAAAATTTCAAAAAAATGCCCAAAAATTGTTAACTTCTTTTATGAACCTTCACAATTGGCATCTTTTCCCTTATGTATGACTTATAATGACAGTTATGATCTCTTGGGTGAAAGAATTAGAGATTTTGACATACATACAACTAATTGTTCATTAAGATACTTAAGGTTTTTAAAATCCTTACCCTTATAATACCTTCCAGGCAATATCAAATTTCAAAACATTGGCACAAGTTTTTCATACAAGCACCCTCCCTCAACTAAATTGAACACTTTGGGATCAAATAGGTTCAAAAACCACAAAAATTGTAGTCTGGAGCAAGATATCACATGTAGAAGTTGGTTGCATAGAGCTCTTAGTCAAGAGATAAAAATGCAAAAAATACCCTAGCTTCAATTGATGATAATGAATTTTTTAAACATTTCAAGGGTCCTATTTATAGATTTTTATGGACCCAATATCAAGGATCCAATATTGAACTCCCACTTGATATCGAGTAGTCGATATTGGGGATCTTGAAATTTCATTTTATGAGGAAATTTAGCATGGAAAATGAAGCTTTTTGATTGGTTGGAAGGTTTCATATAAAATCCAAAGTTCTAGGGCAAGTTAGAATTCATATTTGGGCATCGATACTATTAGAAAATGGAATCATAGGCATTAAAAGCTTTGGAAGATGTAAGAAAAGTGGTATTGGATTCATGGTATAGAATAGATCAGGTATATGATAAAGGAAGGTTTTGAGTTTATCATTTATGCACTTGGAAGGTTTAAGATGATGTGGTTGTGTCAAAAAAGTACAAGTTACAACAATTATACAAGTGAGTCCTTTCCAAAGCAGGCTCTTACCCTTAATGACCTTGTATAACCACACCTAAAAATGTCCATAGGCACCAAAGGAGTTGAATGAAATGCATACCTACTGAACAAAACACACATGTTAAAACCACCAATTTGAGAAAATAACTCTATGTTACACAAAACCAAAAGTTATGATTATATGGACAATGAGATGAGATGGATTTTAGAAAGGATTGTAAAAATTGGGATGTGAGGTGCCTTACCATAGACATAATGAATCCTTATGTGTTATTAATGGTTAAAGTAATTATCAACCCTTCTTTCCAATATTCAAACCAAGTCCAAGCCATGTTCTAGTGACATCACATTGTTTTATCTCTTGTTTGACAATCATAAGACTACCATCGTTGCAAGGAGTAGCATCACTTGGCGTTTTTGTCCAAGGGAGGAGTTTACTCATGACACTTTTTTTTTTGAATTCTAAGAATCCACCAAAATTTAGGAATGGGTAACATGTATTCCCAATGGAATCCCCAGAATTTATTTAGTGCCCTTTTATTTTACTTTTATCTATGTCAACCTTACCAAAGGAATACCTTCATGCATGGGTAACATGTCTTTTCAGTGACATGGTAAGGGAGCACTTATTTTACTCTTACTTTCATTTTTCATTAGATCTACAAGGATATAATTACAACCTTAGAAACATGATAGAACATACATAATTGGTTAAAGAGATTCCACAAATTCCCTTGATGTCACATCCTTTCACATTTCCACTTGGTTATTCACTTTTTTGTCTAGGCACAATGATTACAAGTTTATTCCTAGTTTGATAATGAAAAAAGAATATCATTATGACCATTGTAAGAACCTCTTATTAATGGGATGGATGGATGGATGATGTGACCTAACTTTCCAAATAATTAGTCCTTCATGACTTTGACAACATAGAGAAAACCTTACTTCAATGGGCTACATGATGTCATTTTATTCACAAGTGAGATTACTGACAAAGGAAATGAAAATAAAATGTGGAAAAAGTTGAAAATAGTAGGAAAAATTTGTATCAAGGAATGAGAAAATGATCAAAAAATTATAAAACAAAAATATGAAAAAAAATTATTAATTCTTGATTCTAGGATGGGACATCTCCCCCACAACTAAGCTTTTTACCATGACAAGAATTAATAAGTGGATAGGTAGGTTCCATGCATTTGTGAAATAGTGTTAAACATTCATTTTAAAGCAATTGATGTCTTCTTATTTAGTGGTAGCTACATAGATAGGTTTTTGCTCACACACTTGGTTGTTAAATGTATAGTGGGTTAGAGTATGAGTTGTGTGAACTTTGCGAATGTCTGACCCATGACTGCACCCCTTATCATGATTAGTTATGCATGGATTTGTTTATCTCTCCACGATGCTAAGTTCATTGTTTCTGGTAGGTTTTGGATTAACAATGGATGTTGGCCTTTACATCTAATTAGAGGACATTAGTTATGAAAGGAAAAACATTGATTGACATTGTGTTGGTTTGGATGAGTTGGTAGGTCCATGAGTGTTGCGCTTACGTGTGGGAGCTATCCTAAAGAAAGGGTGTTTTTGAGATTGTGGCAGGGACCTACTAGCATCATCATGTCTATGTATGTTCACTATACAAGTGACATCCTTTCATTGATGTTGTGATGCTAAACCTTCTGGTGTTGTTGGATGTGGCATGTGATGGAGAAGAGTATGAGAATATTGAGGATATGATGAAGGGTGAGAAGTGTGAGGTGGTGATCCTTTAGAATATGTTGTAGGTCAATAATATTTAGGAGAGTGGTAGTAGCAATTTGAAGTATAGGAAGTAGAACTAGTTAGGTAAATATGTTTTTGAACATAATATCTGTATGGGTTTAGTTGGCAGTAAGGGTAGGGCTGGTTTGATGATAGCCTCCCCCATCACTATGGGTTTTGCCATAGTGGTTGATGATAGTATTGAGGCTAGTAAGAAGTCCCATCATGATGGTATAGTTGGTTGTAGGACTATCTATAATTACCTTGTGAGAAAGGTAATTTCCTAGGCATTTTCTTTTGTATGAACTTGGGCTTTAATGTAAAAGCCCAATACTTATGTAGATGTAACATGACTGGGCAATAACCCTTTGGATGGTCATATATGCAGATGTCACATACATCATCTTCTTCAGTGGTTGAGTCTATAGCCTCTTCTTCTACAACCATTTTTCCTTTTTGCCAATAAGTGTTCCTAGTTGTTTCTTAGTTCTTTTTCCTCCTTTTGTTGTGATCACTTGATTCATTTTGCATTACTCTCTCCTATATGGTTTCTACACAAGTTGTAACTTTTTCATGTATCTACTTTGACATCTTATCTAACCTGGTTTCAAGCTCATTGATAGACCTTTTTATTACCAAGTTTTGTTGTGAAATCACATCATCAAGGGCTGCCTCTTTTTCCTTATCATAGATGTGAACCCTCTTCTTTTGAAGAGTTGGGTCCCAATGATATTTCTCAACATTCTCTCATTTACATAGCTCTCCTTCTTCTTATTCCATACACTCAATTAGCTTTTGGATTTGATGGTTTCTTGGTTCATATAATTGACCTTGAGCATACAACCCAAGGATCTCTCTCGTTTGTTTATGAAGCCCATATATGATGTGGAAAAGTTTCTCTTCTTGAGAGAAACCATGACCTAGGAATCTATTCAATAGAGAATAGTATTTATCTAGGGCCATATCCAAGGGCTCATGTTGTTCTTGCTTCCATCGTTGGATTCCTTTCCTTAGGTTGGACACCCTCACATAGGTTTAGTATTTCTCGTTGAAGAGTTCCAGCATTGTGGACCACCAATGGATTGAATTTGGTATCAATGATCTATACTAGACTTTTTATTTATCTATAAGTGTCCTAGGAATGAGCTCAAGCTTTTTCCATCAACTTTTAATGTTTTGTAGGACACAAGCATCATGGAAGGCTTGCAAATAATGTTTTGGATCAGAATAATACCTCTCACAAATTTAGGAATGTTATTCATATAAAGCCTTTTGATGTGACTTTCCTTGTAATGTTTGTTGGGTATTTTAACCACCTCTATAATCTTCAGCATGCTCTTAGTGGCCAACAAGGGTTCATTGTCATTAGACATGTCATGGTGAAAATTCCTATTCCTATTTGTTTGATTGTGATAATATTTTCTATGTTCATTTTGATGTCCTTGATTTTCCCCTTGGTTTTTATTTCCATCCCTATTTTGACCCATAGTGGAGCTTGATCTCTATACCTATGTTCATCATCATTGGAACTAGATGTTGAAGAGGAAGAGGAAGATGAGTAACTTGGAGACTTTCTATGGCTTCTATAGTATTTCCCATGATCCCTTGATTTATCTTTTCTAGGTTTTGAAGAGGTCCTAGGCCTTGAGGCTTGCCCTAGTCTAGGACTTACTTCATCTCCTCTAGGGTTGTTTGCCTTAGATGAATGTGGTCCTTGAGTGTAGTCAGGGTGGTTATGAACATATGAAACCATTGCATGAGGTTTTTCACTCCAATTTTCTTCGGTATATATTTCATTAGTTCTCCAATGAATGTTCTCTCCATACAATGCATTATCACTTCCTTGTGAAAGAGACATTGTTGTTAGTTTACAATGTGTGTGACTGAATATTTTTCAAAAGATAATTCGTTAATGTGTTTATAGTAATTATGTATAATATAACTAATCTAGATAACTAGCACCATCCCTAGCAATAGTGCCAATGATTCACAGCGAGGTACCCCTATGCCCAACCATATGAATCACAAGCATTCACACACGATCTAGTCAAATTCCATGGATGAGACTAGTTGTGGTTTCTAGATTGTTATCTCTTGATTGCAATTCGTTGTCTTTCCACTTGGACTAGTGGTATCTTTCTCACATATGATTTAGTCCAAAGTGAGGCATATAATAATTGATGTAGTTTTGGCCTTATGCTACTCCTAATGATAATAAAGAAATCAATTATTTAAGCTAATTAACAATGGAAAGTAAAGTCTAAACTAGCCTACATGCAATGAGTATTCTTTCCTAACCCTCCTTACATGCCTTGGACTTTGCATAACTACCACTAGGATTACCAAGTGTACCGTTACTAGATGTACCAAATGATAACACTACTTGGTTACCAAGTAGTTACGCATAAATGCTCACGATTAGTCATGCTCATTCTGCTTAATGATATAAACAATAAAGAGCAATAATTGATAACATTAACTAAGGAAAATAATAAGCATTTAAGTAATTAAAAAATAATAAAGCTAAGTGGATGTTGTAATGATGGAAGTAATATTAATCTTTATTGCCAAACATGTAATGTGTCCAAGTATGTCACACTTGAATAAGGTTATCATACAATCACTTAACATCACACTACAGGCATGCACTAGAAACCAAACTAACAAAACTTCTCTACTTCTACATCTTTCTACTACTCCTAACCCTGCATCCAAATATGGTATTAATGGGCTAGCATAGAAGAGGTGATATTGGATCCTTAACATCAAAGGTTATGTCCCAATATTGGAGTCCTACCAAACATGACTCATCAACCTCATGTTAAAACATTATGGTAACTAATAGTAAAAGTAATCAAAATAACTTTGAAAACTTGATGATTTTAGTTAACTTCAAGCCTTGGAAAACATATTATGAAATCACCTTACACCTAAATGCTAAAAGTTTTTCAAATTTTAACCTAACTAAGGATTCAAAAAAAGGGTTAATCACTAAAGAAAACTTATTAAAACTAATGTTGATACTTTGTTGATTTTAGATTATGTCAAACAGAATGCTTGAGGTTGAAGGTCTTTTGGAAGTAAAGAAAATGAGGCCAAGAAGAGAATAAAGGAGGATATGCCCATGGACAAATAGTAGCACATACAAGGATTAAAGCTCAAACATAGCATGTTTGTTGGACCCATGGGATGATGAGGAGAAATTTCAATCCATCCTTCAAAATTTTTCTCCATAAAAGATAAGCATCAACATAATAATCAAGGTTGAAAATCTATCACTACTAGCAACAACAAGAAGATTTATCTTTGGGGGATTTTTAAAGACTTCTGAAATTTTGTAAAATTTAATGTTCATCCAATCTTTTTGTCATTTTGGAATACATCCACTTGAATAAAATTTTGTAATACAACACTCTAGTTTTGTAATGGTATCCAATCTAGTCTTGGTCACCCCACAATTTTTTTAATGAAACTTCATCCATTTATATAGAAATCAAGGACAAGCTTTTAGTTAGTCATGGGGGTATGATGAGACCTGATATGTTAAATAGCTATATCATGAAAATATAATGAAATATCATTTTTTCAATTGTATCAATCAGCTAAGATATTATTGATGCTATATTGTATATGCTACATTATAGATGCTATGCCACATATGTGTTGTAGCATCCTTGTTGATGCATCTCAGTTGGCAGCTACATCATAAATGCCACATCCCATTTGCTATATCATAGATGTGATATCACATCTGCTATAACTTAGCTACATTAATGCATTCTTGTTGATGTAACCAAATGCATTAATACATCCCCATCAATGAAATGTCTATATTTGTTTATAAATATGTGAGCACATGTCATGTATTTGGTACCATTTGATCAATAGTATAGTTGACCTCTTGTAGTTTGTTTCTACATTCTTGGCAAATAGTCAATGAGTGCCTGAAACATGGATTTAAGTCAATTGTACAACATCTTATTCAAGTGGATTGTACCTCAACATATTCCATGAATGGTAATAAGATCGATATTTATTCATATTCATTGCATTACTTTGACTTAGAATAGATTTACTTTTAATGCAATTTACTTTTCATGTACTTAGTTAATATTTACACTTTCATGTACATTAATTAATTGGTAGAATGAGCACAACCATTTTTGAGCATAAACATGTATTCACTTGGTAATTTTAGTAGTGTTATTGCTTAGTTTGAGTAGTAGCATATCACTTGGTAATCTCAATAGTGGGTGATGAGACGCGATATCGCATGCAGCGCGATATCACATCCCATGTGATATCATGTACGCGATATCTCGTTGTCCCCTGCGATATCACGTACGTGATATCATGGTCTGCCACCAAATCTATAAATAAGAGGCGACACTCCCCTCATTTCTCATCCTAGGCTAGAAGTAGGGAAACTTTGGCAGTTTGATCACTCTAGAGATAGAAAATTTTCCATGGGCCCGCAGTAGGAGTCCCCAAGTGAATTGATCTTTATTCGAGTAGCTTTGTACCTAAACGCAAGTTGTGCACGGTAATAAAGATGAGCTTTGTGGATAAACTTTGCAGTCCATGGAATAGGTTTTATTACATGTTATTTCCTACCTGTTATTTCCTACCACTCATGCTAAGGATGGGCACTTAGATTGTCACCACGATCAGGGTTGTAGCAACTGAAGAGAAGGCAAGAAACATCATCATGGTGATGGTTTCCCTTCTTCTTCTCCTTTATTTCATCACTCATCCTCTCCTTCCACATCTGGGTGTAGCCACCATGAACATAAAGATGAGGATAAAAGTAAGAAAGAGGAAAGACCTCGATGGGAAAGTCGAGAGAGAGGACAAGGGCAAGGACATAGGGAGAGTAGGGAACAACACAAACATCACAAGCATCATAAAAGAGATGATCATGATGAGCCCCTACTTGCAACCTAAACTATGCTTGACATTACAGAGGTAGTTAGGATTCCCACAAGGCATTTAAAGGATAGTCGGATCAAACGATTAGATATGAACAACATCTCATGATTTGAAGGGGGATACAGTGCTGATTCGCAAAACCATTTACAGGCATTCCACGATGCCTATGCTTTGCAGAATATAGAAAATGAGTGGAAAAAACTTAAGTTGTTCCCAAGGACACTCACCAAAGAAGCAGAGAGCTAGTATCGGTCCTTAGAACCGGAAACCATTAGGAGGTGGAATACGATGCTAGAACTGTTCAATGAAAAGTATCAAATGTACTCCAGAGTGTCTAATTTGCGTAAGCAGATCTAAGACTGGAAGCAAGGTACATACAAACCCTTAGATGCTACCATGGACTGCTATTACACATTGTTACATTATTGCCCAGGCCATGGGTATGCTCAGCGGGATCAACTTTGCCACATCGTGGATGGGCTAAGGAATGAAGCTACAAGAACCCTTGGGACTTATGCCCAAGGGAGACTCTCACAACTTAGAGCCCATGAAGTACGTAGCTTGTTGGAGCAAGTAGAAAAAGAAGAGGGTGAGCTATGCAAAAGGGAAAATGCAAAAGAATATAACCATGATCCATCCCTTCGAAAGAAGGGAGTAAAATTTTGTGATGAAGAGGATGAGTCACCAATCGAAGAGTTGGTGAATCGGAAAACTTTGCCGATCCAAAAATTAACAATCAAGGTATCGGCCAAAGTAGACCAAATGTGGGATTTCTTAGACTCGAGAATTGAAACTGTCTTAAAAATTGTAGAAGAGTCTAAGGTTGAACAAAGTAGTGACAAAGGTAAGAAAAAGTGGAGAGATTTAGGTCCTACACATAACAAGGGTAAGGGAAAAATCACTAACTCCGATGTGGTTGTGGATTCGGATTCAGACAATGATGGTGGATGTGAGATCTACCATCATGACCATCCTAATGGATGTTGTCCCATCATCTCACATCTACAGGAGTCTGGGGTGTATGCACTTAATTCAAGACTTAACCAACGGCAAACACCCCACAGGTTACCTTATCCACAAGGTAACCCAAGGCAGTTCCACCAACCCTTAACGTATTATCCAAGTGGAACTCCACCACAGTCCATCAGACAACATCAGTAGTGGCAATACCCACAGTCATGGCGGATGCCACCGCCAACACAACAGTACCCTTATCAGCAACCCGATCCGTATGGATATTATGTGCAGTAGCCGATTTCTCCAAGTGACTCTATGAGTCACTCAACCCCCAACTGTCACTACCAAGTTCAGGAGTACTTCAGAACGGCTCCTTCTCCTCTGAGAGACATCTCACACTCGTTCCATCCTCCTAATCCATCTGCACCTCTTCCACCACAAGTAGTTCCAATAACACCTCCTACTCCAACAATGCAAGGGGAACTTCCTCCTCAACCGTAGCAACGTCACACTACGAGAGATGTAAATATCCAACCTGCTGTTGGTTCTGAAAACTGTAAAAAGAGAAGAGCTTACTTTAGAACCAAAATCCTAGACAAACTCTTGCAACAACAAGCGGTTGAGGCCATGTACACTCCTCCATCACCATCTAACACTTCGGAGAACCCTTCAGTCCAACAGAGCATAACGCGTACGGTTATGTTAACGCATATCATAACTGATTGGATCAAGGTGGGCCACCTTCCCAGGAAACTAACTGATCCTGGGAGTCCCTTAAACATATTTACAGATTGTTGGAAATGAACCACATAGGGCTCTTCTTGACTCAGGTTCCAGAGTCAACTTAATTTCACGAGAGATGTACCATGTCTAGAACCTGCCCCAACTTAAGAAGAGCAACATTCAACTAGAGCTGACAGACTAGTCCATCACCATTCCCTTGGGATTGGTGGAGGACATCATTACCACTATGTGTGGTTGGTCTTACCTAGCTAATTTTCTGGTGATTGAAGTGTACAACAACGAAGGGGACTTCCCAATTATAATGGGAAGGGCATGGCTAAGCACAGTAGATGCATGCCTTAGGATCTGTGATCTTTCCTTGGAAATATCTAAGATAAACATATGTGGAAGGATTGAGAAGAGGAAAGTTCCATGCATCACATACAGTGATTCATCAGGTCATGACATGGAGGAAATGCGTCCATGTAACAGGTGTTCCCACGAAACTTTGAACCAAAGATGCCTATATGTAGCAACCACACAAGAAGTAGTAGAAACCCCATGGTTGACAGCTAGAAGGAGTAGAAAAATGTGCATGGAACAAACTAAGGAAACCCATGCCAACAACGAAGGAATAGATACATTGGAATATGAGCGTCGCCAACTTCCATCCCTCAATCTAAGATCATCAATTGGGAGAAGTTGGACACTTTTACGAAATTCAAATAGACGTTCATTATTTTGGATCTCTCCCTTACAACTTAGTCATGGGGGAGATGGCCACTTATGCGAATCATATGGGGCCCTCAGTTCTTTTTCAATTTTTGTTTTACAACATTTTTTTTTACACATTTTTGTTTTAAAAATTTCTTTAACTTTTCTTATTTTTGTTTTACATCATCATTATACTTTTTCCAATTTGTGTGTGTGGGTGTGTGTGTGTTCCACCATGTAAGTTTGTCCCATAAGAAGTGTTCTTCATGATGGTATGAACTGTTTTCATATTGATTGCTAATGTTTGGTTTTTACCTTTAAGTCACAATGTTGATACTAAGGTATGTTTCTTTTGATATGGCAAGAAATGAGACCACTTCATTCATCCATCCACCAATTTCTATGATTTCTCTTAGCTTGCAAATGTACAATCCCCTTCTAATAAGAACTTTAACGAATCAGTGACTGGGTATTTCTCAAACTAAGGAAGGACTCAAGGATTGAAAAGGGTATGACTTCAAAGGAACTTGATGCTTTTGTGTTGGTCATTCTCTTGGGTGCTTGAATATTTCTTCTTGAGTTTTCTTGTCATTCCGATGTTACCCAACTATCGGATGCTGAGACAATAAAAATAATCAAGTCTTTGCATGGTGTGGTTCTCACG
>MNCI01018250.1:92831-153706 GCA_015680685.1 Gnetum montanum
TTGCATAGTTCAAGGTGCGTACGGTAAGTGGGAATGGATGCTGATGCTAGTTAATCTAGACTTAGTCCTTAGTTAGAGTTAGCTAGTTTCTCAACCCTTCACTCTTAGCATAGAAGACATAAAATCATAAAAGACCAAAAGAATCATATATCTTGAACTTACTTAACCATACACTGTGACAACAACAAGTAAGTCTGGGAAGACAATGAATGAATCACCCCAAGTGTTCCATGGGGCTTTTACGCATTTAGTCTGCGGAGTTCGACCAAATCGTGCGTGCTATGCTCATTTCGTATGGTTGAGTGTAGGGGTACCTCGCCACTCATCAATGGGTATGTGAGTTTAGGACATCTACAACATGCTAAGAATAAACATTCATTTCTCGTAGGATAGTTTAGGATTTATCTTCTTGTTATTAATTAGATTAAATAATTAATTTTCATACTTTCATATAACTTAGCCTTATCCACACAATATCAATAATCATATGCTTGACTTTGGACTAAACCATACATGATAAAGCGACCACTAGTCTAAGTGAGAAGACAATTACTTGTGATCAATGCTTAACAATCTAGATACCACATTGGTCCCATCCATATAATTTGACTGAATTGCACCTGAATGCTTATGATTGATATGATTGGGCATAGAGGTACCTATTCCTTATCAAAGAAATTCAAATTATCCATTCTCATAATCAATCATAATAACTCTAGCAATTATACTTTGATGGATCTTGCAATTCCAGGGAAGCAGGAATTGGTATTATCTTAATCATCCTAGAAAACTAAGTGTAATTAAAAGCTATACAATTATAATTTCATTATACAAATAATAGATTTGAATATGAAGCTATGTTTATAGAATTAAAAATAGCTTTTAAAAAAAGGATTCTAAAATTAGAAGTTAAGGGAGACTCAAAGCTCATATGTAATCAAGTCAAAGAAAGGTGTAGTGTTAAAAGTTCACTTTTAAGGACTTATAAGCAAATGATAATAAAATTTCTTGAAAATTGTATTGAATGTAAGATCAAAAATTTCCCAAGAGAAAAGAATTAGAAGGTTGACAAACTTGCAATGGAAACTTCAACTCAAGACTTGTCAAGGATATCTAAACACCATAACGTAGTGATTAAATTAGAATTAGAACCAATGGTCCTTGATAATGAAGAATGTTTTCAAGTGTTTAAATATTACCATCAAATAATTCAATTCCTCAAAAATATGGAAGAATTCAAAGCTAGATTCATAAAAAGGACAATTTAAAACAAAAAATAATAGGAATACCTCAGAAGATATTACAATTGAAGGAAGATTTAAATAAAATCTAGTTAAAGGATTAGATGTTCAAAATGCTGAAGATCAAGCTTATGAAATAATAAATTTAGGGTGTCAAGATATTTCAAAGTGCCTTAATATTAGGATAAACCTTCAACCAAACATAAAAAAGCAAATGATACAATTATCAAAGAAAATTTGGATGGTTTTTCTTTGCCATATTATCATTTGAGAACATTTGATCCTAACATTATGACTCATAAAATTCCTTTGTTGAAGGATTTTGTAAGATAATTAAACAAAAGCTAATGAAGTTTAATCTAGTTTTCAAACTAGCAATGGAAGCTGAGATTAGGAAATTATTAAGCACTTACATAATATATCCAATTAGGTACTCATCCTAGATAGATAATTCAGTACCAATTAGAAAAATGAATGGAGATATAAGGCTATGTGAATCTTCAATTAAGGATAGGTATCCACTTCTAAGAATTGATGAAATGTTGATAAAAATATCAAGATGTTAATTATACTCATTCTTAGATGTATTTTCAAGTTATAACCAAATAATAGTATACAAGGATGACATATTTAAAACAAAATTCATCCCTAAATGGGAAACATTTACCTACAAAAGAATGCCCTTTGGCTTACCAAATGCAAGGACTACTTTTTAAAGAGCTATGAACACAACTTTTAAAAGTCTCATTGGGAAAATTTTCACCATTTATTTAGATGATATTACAAGTTTTTTAAAGCATGAATTTGACTGTATATTTCACTTACAGGAAATATTCAATAGATTTAAGAAATTTGGTGTTTCTTTGAATCCAAAACAATGTTTCTTTATAGTAAAATCAAGTATCTTACTTCAGCATATAATTTTTCAAAAGGGGATAGTTATTGATCAAGCTAGAATTGAAGCTATTCAAGGTATAGAACATCCTACAAATAAGAAGGCACTGAGATCTTTCTTTGGGAAACTAAAATTTGTTAAAAAATATTTATACTTAGAGTCATAGAAATAACAAAATTGCTTTCACAAATGTTGAAAAAGATCATTGAAGTAAGAAAGACTAAAGAATCACTTGAGGCTTTGGATCAAATAAAGAGAGCTATTTCAGACACCCCATATCTGGTGAAACAAAATCTGAGAGAAGATTTCTAGTTATATGCTTTTTCTTCAATAGATTCACTAGCAATAGTATTAACATAAAAAGATGAAATAGAAGAAAATCCAATTAAATTTTTTGGTTACTAGTTAAAAGGAGCTTAGAGAAAATGCTCTAAATTAGAAAAACATGCATTCATAGTGATTAAATACTTGGGATAGTTATTATCACAAAATGAAATTAGACTTAAAAGAGCTAAATGAATAATCAAGCTTAAACAGTTTAGGTTTACCTTGGAAACATGTAAGATAGTTAAGAATGATGGTAATAGAATCTAGGCAAGAAGTGTTAGCCCTTCTTAAGATTACAAATTGGTACAATGACATATTAAGATTTCTTGCTAGTTAAGAAATATCCAAGAACTTATTAAAAAGTAAGAAAAATGTTTTCATAATCAAGACTAAGAATTACATTTACACTCAAGAAACTCTATATAGAAAGGATTTCAGACGTATTTTACTAGAATGTACATTCAATCAAAAAATTGAGGAAATTTTGAAGTAATTTCATAATCATAAAGGCTTATATTATAAATCTCCTAAGACCACTATGTAACATATTTTGAGATATGGATTCTATTAGCTTACTATGTTCAAAGATTTGCAATATATATATTGATCAACTTACTATAAGTGTTAAATTCATGGGCCAAAATTAAAAAGGCCTAATGCTCCATTGACACCTATAATAAGAGATAGGCTTTTTTAAATGTGGAGATTATATTTTCTTGGAGCTATTACTCCATCTAAAGTAGTACATGGATTTATTTTAATAGCTACCAACTATTTTACTAAGTGGCTAGAAGCTAAAGCACTAAGGAGAAGTACATCTTATGATGTGATTAAGGTTCTTGAGCAATACATCATAAATCATTGGGATGCCAAAATCCTTGGTTATTGATAATGGATAACTTTTCAATTAGCTAAGTTTGTAAGATGGACTTCAGAGAAACGATTTAGCAGAATCCACTAATGGATCTTGCTTTATTCATCCTCAAATTATTATTCACAAGGAAATGGTTTAGCAGAATCCACTAATAAGAAGTTGACTTCTTATATCAAGCATTTCATGGATAAAATTGCAAAAATTTTGCAAGGCACTATTTGGAATGATATAATTAGAATCAAAAGATATATATGGACTACACTGTTCAATTTAGTTTATGGGATTAATGCTAAAATAACTAACAAAGCTATATCTTCAAGGGCAGAATTCATGGAAAATTATAGCCCATGATTAGTCAAGAAATGTGTCATAATGTCTTTGTTATTAAAAAGAGAGGTCAAAATTAATGAAGCTGGAGATAAGCTTTTACATAATGCAGCATTAATGAAGAGATGGTTTGATTGCCAAGTGGAACAGAAAGTATTTAGAGAAGGAGACTTGATTTTGTTATGGAAAGTTAAGAGGAAAAATAAAGCCAAAAAATTTTTAGCTAGATGGATTGGACCATTAATAATCAAGTAATAGGTAGCTAAAAATGCTTTTAAGATTGATTTATTAGATGGATAGATGTTAAGTTATCCATGTAACTTGATCCATTTAAAGCATTATTTCAAGCAACTGCCCACTTTAAAAAAACTCAATAATGGTCGACCAATTTGTAAATGTGTACATAGTAATTACTTTTCTTAGGACTATATAGAAACCAAAAGCTAAGCTATAAAATCCATAACTGTATCATGGCTAAGAAATCAAGGTCGATGGTAAGAAGAAGATTGTTTGTGAATCAAAGAAAAGTCAAGATGATAGCAAGACTTTTCATTCCATATTTATCTAGGTGTTTCCCTAAACACATGTAGAGGATAATTTATAAAGCTATCTCGTATGGAGTAGCCTATAATTTTCTATTTACAACTTGGCTCTTTGACGAATTCTTCACACTCACAAATGACAAATCAATCCCTGTCCAAGAGTGGGTTACATTTGTGGAGTATTTAGATCTCTCACAAATAGATAATAATAACGAGTAGAGTGCAAATCATATTTTCAATTATGAGGATGTCTTGATGAATCAACCTAGAAATGACACTGAAGAGAGGCTTGAGAGTTTGAAAAAGAATCCAAAAGAAGAAAAAGAACCCAAAGAAGATGCAAGTTCTGAGGAACCAAATGAAGGAAAAGATTGGGATAATAAGGCATAAACTACTATGCCCACTCAAGTGATCACTGAGCTCAAGTATGATGAAACCTTAGAACAAAAAGTTCTAAGGAAAGTTGTAATTACTTTATAGTGTCATCCAGTTTCATTAGCTTACTTTTAGTTAGCTTATTTGAAAATTTTAGGACTCAAGTTTTTTCATCCATGTTGAGCCTTAAGCTACATGGATTTTTCCCTACAAAAATATTTAAGCTTGTATTTAGTTTATTTATGCATGTACATAAATCTTGCAAGAAGGAGGTTGTCTTTATTTGGAAAAAATTACTGTTACAACAATTAGCCACTTTCATATTACAACCATTAAATTAGAATAGTAGGCTTAATTTTTTATGCACTAATATTAAAAGGTTATTGGAAAATTCTAAGCATACTTAGGTGCTATATATAAGTTGATATTTGTTGTACTTTGTTTGCATACTAAGAATCCCTAAGAGAAAATTAATTTCAAAAGAGTTTTCTAGGGAAATACTACAAAAATTTAATTCCTTCAAATTAGTTTTTATTCACAAAATGAAAGGTTTTAAGACTCAGGAAAAACTAGTCTATCGATTATTTAAACTGGTGAAGTTTTAACCAATTCAAGAAGCTAGAGTTTTGAGCTAAGTCTAACATTGTGTAGAAAATTGAGTTACCCACTAAGGACAAAGCTTGAGCAAGTTTGACTTGACTTAAAAAAATGTTCATTTCTATAGACCAAATTTGTAGAGTTTCAAGATTTTTCTGATCTCAGGAAGGGGCTAACATTAAAAAAAATGGTTGGGTGTAGAAGAAGCTAATTCATTTCAAGAAAAAGAAACTCAACCTAAGACTAACTTAACTTTTTTCAAATCATTGAGGTGAAATAGTATAATCAAAAAATGATCTTTGGAAAAGGGAAAATTCATTGGTTATGACTGCCACATCAGCTCATAGGGGAAACTCATAGAATGGAAAATTCTATGAAATGGTTCTACGAGCCACATCATCATTTAGTCGTAGAGAGTGAAAATAAGCTTGTACATAGGACCAAAATTCAACTTCATTAAAAGATTTTGAATTAGTTCTACCATGTCAACTAATAAAAATCCAATGAATGTATAAAGATATAAAAATTAGTTCTACAAAATGGCTTTAGAGAGGCCCTACCACATCAACTTCTAAGAAAATCTAGTTTGTAGGACCAAAAAGAGCTTCTAGGAAGTTATTATATGAGAAAGGTTGAAATTATCTCTTTCAAGTCAACTCCCTTTTAGATGAAAAGATTTGTAGGGTTCTAAAATGGCTCTACTAAAAATACCACTTTTTGGCTTCACCACATAAGATGTTAGGATCCACTAGTAGAGCCAAAGATAGGTTCTACAAAATGATATTACGAGCCATGTTAGCTTGTAAAGGAAGCTCATAGAACCAAAATAACTCTACACAAAGTTTTTACTTAGGCTAGCTTCATAGTGTTTAAGCATAAGAAAAGATTGAAATTAGCTTTGTATGTAAACACCATGTGATATATGGCCTATGTTGGAAGAAGATTTGTAGAACCAATAATTGGCTCTATAAGAAAAGTTAAAATGGATCTATGTGTCACATCGTCACTCAAGAAGAAAGCTTGAAGATAAACCCTTTGTAGAACCAAAATATGGTTTTACCAATGAGCCACAAAATGGTTTTACCATGCCAACAGTCATATAGAACAAGTATATAGAATTAAAAGTAGCTCTACAAAATGATTATACCATGTCAACAACTATGTAGAAGTTCATAAGGCTACAAAGTGACTCTACAAAATGGTTCTATTAATAGTTAAGGGCACATTAGAAGATTTCAAGAGATGTTCTACCCTAATTTTCATGTCAGCTTATAGAGCTAATTTTGTGAAGTAAAAAATCAAATCTATAAATGGACCTAGAAATGATTCTACATAGCCACATCAACTTTGAAATTGCATGAATTCTTGAAGATGGAGAAAGATCTACCAAGTCTTCTGCCATATGATCTTAGTTTTTAGAGCTAGAGGATGGTTCTATGAAAAAAGCTAGATCAATTCTACAAGCCATGTCATTAGAACATATGGATGCAGGTTTGTTGTAGAGTTAGAATTCATCTCTACAAGCAAGCCAAAACATGGTTATACCACATCAAATCTAAATAGTATGAGCTCGTAGAACCAAAAATTAACTCTATGAAGAAGATCTAAAATTGTTTTGTGATCCAAAAAATATAAATAGATCTCTAGGATAATTCTAAAAGGCATACAAGCACTAAATGGATTTTTAAGAAACATAAAAGCAATGTAAGCCTAAGATAAAAGAAAAACTTATAGAATCAAGAAGTGGTTCTACGGATTGGCTTTACAATTCATTGTACCACATCAGCTCATTCATAGAATAATCCACATTAGACTCCTTTGTAGAGAAAGATTATAAAGTATAAAAATGGTTCTACAAACAAGTCCTAAAATGATTCTACAAGACACATTAGACCTCATTGTGGATCCACTAAGAATTGCACACATGCTCATTTTATGTTTAATCTAGCTCAGTGAAAAGCATGGATCAACATGGCATAAATTCTATGAAGAAGCTCAAATTTACTCTGCTACATCAGATTCGTTCATTAAACAAATTTATAGAGCTTAAATTTAGCTTTACAAATAGGTTTAGGAAGGGCTTTATAGGTTGACATTAGCAATAAGATGAAGTTACAATAAATCGAAACTTTGAATTAAAATCCTTAAGCATTAAATAAAGTAGCTCAGCCAAATTAAATACTATAACAAGTCTCAAGAGCTAAATCAAACAACCTATCTAAAGTGAGTGAATTAAAGAAAGAAGCTCTGAATATTAATAAGCAAGATTTGAACAAATTTTGAACACAAAGCTATTAGCAAATAAGCTTAAAGCTAAAACAAAGCTAAGGAAATAGATAGAGCCACCATTAAAGAGCACAGAGAAGCTTCAAGTCCTAAGAAAAAGCTAAGATGTTACATAAAGAAAAGGTAAAAGCTCCCCAAAATTTTTAGGATGTTGATACCTTTGCTTTTTTTGAGTATTCACAATAATACAATTTGAATATCTATTAGCTCCACCGATGGATTGATATAGCATGGTTAGAACTAGAAGTGGAAAATGAAAACCTATTTGATTTTGATGAAGATCATGATTTGGTAGAGAAATCAGGCTTGCAATCCATAGATTCAATGGAGGAATGGCACAAAATTTATGACAAAATAGGGCTACGTAAGCTTAGTTTCAAGCCCAAGGTAAATCTAATTAAGGATGTTTTGAATTACTTAATAGTAGATATGATCTATGAAAAGGACAAGTTGTGATTTAGGAATAATACCAAGCATTTCATTGACATCAGCTTCAAGAAAGCATATGAGCTCTACAAATTGATTGAACTAGATATTACAGAAAATAAAGCTTATCAGTATAACAAATAGGTGCTAAGTGGGAAGTTCTGGAATCATCTTGAGACTAGAAAGAACATCGAGCTACTACCCACCAACTTTGCAAAAGCCTAGGGGTATAGAAATGCCATTCCCAAAGCTTCAAAGCTCAAGTTCCCCCATAGGATTTTTGTTTCTACTTTAAATTTTTGTTCCAACAATGAAATCAATACTATTATCGACTACCATGTTTGGGCCTGGGTAGCAATAGAAAATAAGAATTTTCTTTCCTATGCAATATAGGGATGATGCATTGCAGCAAAGCTTGTTTGAGATTCATAAGAAAGGGATACAATTACACCTTAGCCCATTTTTGTTTGATTATCTATGAAATGAAATTCTTAAGCCCAAAAGAATGACATCAATTTTTGAGGGCTACACATCACAATAAAGAGCTTGCCCAAAGGATCCTTGCTATGACTTTTTTCTAATTGTCTACTAGAGGAGCTTCTTCGATGCACAAGTTTTAGAATTTTTAATGAATTATGTTTACCCTCACCTAACAAACCTAATTTTAGGAGTTTTTCTACTAAGGGTCAACCAACAAGTTGTAAATGGAAAAAGGAAAAAATGTCATGGAGCTCTTCCTTCCTGCTTGTTACATCCAACTTCTTATAGCAATTTTCAAAGGTAAGGCTTTCAAACTACCAAGGTTCATAGCTCCATTTGGCCACATTGGAGGTTAGGTGACAAGTGTGGAAGAGTTCTTTGAGGCATAACTACAAGCACACATTTTTTCTCTCAAATTTGGTTTTTGATAATTCATTAATTCAAGCCATTTAAGAGCCATGGCCAGGAGATACAAAGAGCAATGTAGTTTTCCTTTAGCTTAGAAATGGATATACTTCACTACCAAACTTAGAAAGGCTCATCAACCTAATGATATTGATATAGTCTACACCAGAGCTATTGCTAAAGAAGTTAATCAAGCTAAAGAAGAAGCTCTAACACAACTAAGAAAAACATATTAATGAAGTTATTAGACACGGCTTGTGATGCCCCTATTATTGAAGTATGTAGATGGATGGAAGACAAAGATTACCCACTAACTACAGATTTCCTAGAGGAGTGTCTATCCATAATGGAAGAAAAACACCTAATGAGAGGTTTTCCCTTGATGGGACTAAATATACCAAGGTAAGAACCATGAGAAAGGCTAGAGTTGAATAAGATAGGGCTAAAAAGGAGTAACAACAATAGCAATTGTAGCAATAGCTACAAGAACAAAAACTAAAAGAGCAACAATAATAGTAATTACTAGAACAAAAGATGGTGTTGGATTTATAGCAACAATAATAAAAGAAGGGAGAAAGCTCATTTTTTGCCCTCTCTATTCTAAATTTTCCTTTGGGATATTTGATGAGAGGAGGATCTTAGTCATTTAAGATTAAGGAGAAAGAAGAAAAAATCATACTAAGCTGAAAGCTTTGCACCAAGCTTGAAACAAAAGCCAAGGTCATTTTCCAATACAAGAAAGATGAGCCATAAATAGAAAAGAAAAATCTTGTAATGTCACATGAAGAGATGTCGAACACCCTAGCTACTCTGATCAAAGATATGGAATAAATAGCTAATGGTACGATAGTTAAATTGAAAGAATTTTTATTGCAAAATGAGTAAGAGACATCCAAGCTACAAGAGGAAATGAAGATTTTAAAGGAGAAGAATGAACACATGAAAGCAATGATAACCATTAAGGAATCATTGCTAGAAAATAAAGAACATGAAGCAGTAAATGGAGGAAATATCAGCTATTACTAGTTTTGAATTAGAACAAGCTAAAAAGGGGAAGGCTCTGGATTATTTGTATGTAGCTCAACTAGATTTTAGAGATGTAATTACAAAGGCTAATTACAATAGAGAATGGATACGAGAAACTTAGGAAGAAATTAAAGAAATAAAGAAAAAACAAGCTATTTTTGTAGATGTGGATAAAAGAGTCCAAGAGCTATATGATTTATCCAAAGCAAAAAAGGAGGTACTATCGCAATAAAAGCAAGCCTTTCTAGATATGATGATAATGGCAGTTATTGGAATCAATGAAGAAATTACTAAAAAGAAGTTGGATTTTGAGAAATCTTGTTTGAATGTAGGAGCCACATTAACAAAATTAACTAACTCCATAACAAGATTAGATTTAAAAAGGTTAGGTGTTGAAGAGGTACTCAAGAATCTTAATAACTCAAAACCAGATATAATGAACTAGGTTGTCAAAATCCTCCTTAATCATGGGAAATTGACACAATAGCTATTTGTGGAAGAAGTCCAAATTTAGAGGATGAAAAGGATTTATTTAGAAGTTGAAAAATTTTCTAATGACTTAAATTTATATCAATAGAGCATAAGGCAACCATAGCTCTTATTTTTTGTAATGGTGGTAATTGCTAGGGGTCATTATATAACACCAGAGCAAATTTTGTAAAG
This sequence comes from Gnetum montanum, assembly GCA_015680685.1. Classification (NCBI taxonomy): domain Eukaryota; kingdom Viridiplantae; phylum Streptophyta; class Gnetopsida; order Gnetales; family Gnetaceae; genus Gnetum; species Gnetum montanum. The sequence continues at coordinate 103,296 of MNCI01018250.1, forward strand.
TGGGAATGAGGGGAATTTTGGAGAAGAATAAAATCTTGCAAAGACTATTTTTAATGGCATTTTAAATAGGGTTCATCTATCTCTATTAGCTTTTGTCTCTTAACTATAGTTTCTAGTTGAATAGCTTATCTTACTTAGCTTTAATATTTCATAATTGCCCATGACTGAATTATTGGTTTTGGAAGAGGTTATTTTCTCTACAATCATGGGTTTAACTTATTTATGTTATTTTGGTTGAATAAGATATCTTGAATAAGTGTCAATTCTGAATTAGCTTAACATAGAAAAAAATTATTAATTTTATGCAATTTTGAGCTTTTCAAATAATTTCTATACCTTAGTCTCTATTTAGCAAAGCTTTTGTGGTCTAGAATTAGGAAGCTAGCTAATAGATAGCTTAGAATCTAATATTGACATTTCCTATAAAACCATTGATTCAATATATATGTATGTTATGCAAGATTTAAAGTTAGGATCAAAGAAGAGCTATTCAATTTATTTTATCATATTAAGAGATAACTAGGAGGAATAGTTATTAGCCATACAAAGGATAGTAATTCCTTACAATGTTTTTATTACTCAATGAATTGATCATTATTATTAAATATAATTAGCCATATCAAACTCATTGAAAATCAACAAGAGGCTATTTGGGGTATCCATGCCTTGGTGGTACCAAAGACCAGCAACCACCTAAACATGTTGTTCAGGCTATTCTTTTTGATGTACCCTATCATTACAACATAATAGTAAAACAATAATTGAATAATTGAAAATGTACAAGGAAACAAAACCTAGACTAGTTACTCTACCTTCATAATTAAGTTGCAACAAAGTTGGCCTACAATACACGAAGTTGACTACCAAGAGATCAAAACACCATAAGAGAGAAAGGAATGATTGTCAAGTAAGAGCAATCAATACATGAGAGGTATAAACTCTCAACTAAATACAATATTACAAACTTTTGACTAATATAGCAATAATGGCTTACAATGTATTATCCTCTTGATCAAATTCATGTTGGATAGAAAAGTTCATATAAGAGTCTAGTAAATAATAAAAATGTCTTAGTTCACATAGGAAAGAAAATAGAAGAAAGCTTTAGACAAGTTTTCATAAAAATATGATATTTTCCAAAATTCTCATTTTCCAGTTCACAACATGTGCCATGTTCCATCAACCTGTTCTTTAATAAGAAACATAAAAAATTGGTATTTTCTAATTAAAATGCTCCAACAAAGCATATTTTAAAAAAGATATTTGTTGTTTCTAAAAGTAGGATTTTGAAAGAGGAATATTTTTTTTAAATAAAGCTCATAATTAATCAAGGTAATTTTTTCATAAATGATTAATTTAAGATGTCAAAAAATATAATTTTACATTAAAAAAAACACTTAGAAGGTCAAGAAATCAAATCCTCCACAAGACATAAATCAACAAAGATCAATAAAGATTAAAGATAGACCAATGGGTTAAGAACATGAAGTATTACAGAATGGATCATGGAGAGAGCTACATGACTCTCACTTAATGGAGTATATGTAGAGAAAAAAAATTTCACCAAAAAGGAGGCTGCTTTTTTATGCTTGTTAAACATATTGTTGAGTTTTGCATGTCTCTTGAATCTATGACATAATTTTCTTATATTATTGTAATGCTTCACATAATTAGATAATAATGAGTTTTTAGCAAAGTTGCAAATTTTGTCTATTAGTTTAATGTTTTCTGGGTCTCTCTTTACTCAAAGCTCTTGAATGTATATTATTACATTTTGCACAACCACGTATAATACGCTTTAACCTGTTTCATTGAAAAATTAAAAAAAGTTTACATTTAGAGAGAATTTTAAAAGTTATTAATAATTATTTATTGGAGAGAAATGATAAAATTTTATGATAAAATATAAATTAAAATTTTAAATAATAACAAATAAATGAAAAATTGGAAGTTTTAGAACTAGAACTCAATGAGAGATGGATTATGAAATTCATAATAATTTAACTAGAAGTATATAACAAGACATATAACTAACTTTGCAAGCCTTCATGGATACAACTTTACATTTTTTTTAAATGCATGTGTCTTTTTGTTTAAAAAATGAACTATATTTCTTCAGATGTACCTATATTTCAATTATTTTATGTTCATACACCCCCTTTTCTATGTTGTAATGCTAGTGATAAGTTGCTGAAGTGGTTAGTTCATTGTCTTACTAGGAAAAAGGTTGCAAATTCAAGTCATATTTAAGGCATGATTAACTTTCTTTATAATTCTTTTAATATATCATGTTGGTGATATGTTTTGAGGCATATCTATAGTCGAATTATTTTTGATTTTGACATCATTCTTTCTTATGTTGTAATATATATAAGGATCATTACTTGGAGCTTCAATCCTCATCCTATCAAGTGGGGTCCTAGGATGATTCGTAAAATTCACCAAAAGCTCAAGTTTAATATCAAATTTTTTCTTGGTTTAGTTGATGCAAAAACACCATTAAGAGCTTAAATAAAATGTTCTCCACTTAAATCACTCTTTCATATACTAACAACTCATAAAGACATACAAATGATGATAATAATGAAATTAAAAAGCTTCAACTAAAAGGTTGATATAACGATACCTTGTATTGTACATCAAAGTTACAATATTATTTTTATAACAAGTTGGTTACAAGGTTAAGTTTCAATTTAATTACCATATGTTTTAATTCTTAGTATTATTACTTAATTTTTTCAAGGTATTATAATAGGATTTTATAACAACAACAACTTGAAGTGATGTTAAGGTGCTTGTTGTAAGAAAATAATTGTGTAGAAAAATTAGATTGCATATGTAATCAAAGTACAAAATGCGGAAGCAAATGGAACTAACCTCCAGCAATTGATGCCTTCAATTAATCTTGTTCAAATTCTTCTTTCACACTAGCACTCTACAATGATGGTGTGTGCAACCTCCAAGCATCTATGAAATGGACCTAAACTGCAATCCTATTGTGATTTGTGGTACCTTTTCTCTCCCATCAAGAACGAATTTATAGGCCATAAAATTGATTACCATGAGAGAAAATTTGAATAATAAGAGATCCAAAATCCCATTCGGATGTGGATGCCACCCCAATGCTAATGCAAAAACATGTTATGCCAACATGTATAAGCATCAACAAATATGGAGGCCACTTCAATGTGTAAATGTGTGTTACAATCCCCCATTTGGTCTCCATATTTAATCAAGTATAGAATTTAAGAAATAAATGCATGAATCATGGTGATAGTTCCTCTTAATGTGAGTATTATCTTCCATGTATTATAATGCATTATCTCTCAAACGTAATTCCTTATATGGTAATGTAACTTTATGAATAAACCCAATGTTCATTCAAGGCCCTGTCATATGTGTATTTTCTCTAATAACTATATGCGCAAACCATATGAGAAAATAGCACAACTGAATAAGAGTTTCATTAAGACTGTAAGTTGTACATACAACAAATTACATTATGAAATCAAGTCCCATCCGAACTACATGATCCTTAAATGACTTTGATGGCATTACTTTTTTCAAAGGATCAACTATCATTAATTCAGTGCTTATATGTGTAATGATCACTTTTTTTCTTTAATGCATTCCCTTATGGCTAAGTACTTTATGTCAATGTGTTTACTTCAACTGCCACTCTTATTGTTCTTAGCCATAAAGACAATAGCTAAATTGTCACAAAACATTCTTAATGGCCTATATATAGAATCCTCAATTCTAAGCCATGTTATGAAACTCTTTAACCATACACCATGTGAAGTAGCCTCAAAATAAAAAAAGAACTTTGCCTCCATTGTGAAAGTAGCAATTAAAGTTTTCTTTTCACTCCTCCAGGATATAGCCCCTCTAGCTAACATAAAAACATAACCAAATGTGGATTTCTGTGAATCAACACAGTGAGCAAAGTCTAAATCAGAGTAGCCAATCACCTCCAAGGAGTCAATTCATTTATACATAAGCATGTAGTCTTTTGTACGTTGAAGGTACCTCATCACTTTTTTTGTAGCCCTTTAGTGGTCAATACCTAGATTACTCTAATATCTACCCAACATTCCCATAGCAAATGCAATGTCAGGTCTTGTGCAAACTTGAGCATACATAAGGCTTCCAATAGCTAAAGCATATAGAATTTTGCTCATCTGACTCTTCTCCAAATCATTCCTAGGGCACTGGTTCAAATTGAACCTATCACCCTTCACAATGGGTGTTATACTTGGTAAACAATCTTTCATTCAAAACCTTTCTAAAACTTTATTGATATAGGTTTCTTGCGATAGTCCTAGAATACATCTAGATCTATCCCTATGGATCTAAATACCAATGACATAAGATGCCTTACCTAGATCCTTCATCTCGATATTCTTAGAGAGAAAATGTTTCACCTCATATAGATATCCACTATTATTGGTTGCAAGATGGATATCATCCACATATAAAACAAGAAAACAAATTTTTCTCCCATTGACCTTTTGGTATATACATTGATCCATGATGTTTTCTTCAAAACCAAATGAAGTGATGATATCATGGAATTTTAAGTACCATTGATGGGAGGCCTATTTCAATCCATATATGGATTTCTTAAGCTTGCATACCAATTGCTCATCATCACTAGAGGAAACTCCTTGAGGTTGTTTCATATAAACCTCTTCCTCTAGATCACCATTAAGGAATTCTATTTTCACATCCATTTGATGTAATTCAAGATCAAAATGGGCAACCAATGCCATGATAACATGAAGGGAGTCCTTCTTAGATATAGGATAAAAGGTCTCCTTGTTATTTATTTCCTCTTTTTAAGTGAACCCTTTAGCAACAAGTCTAGCCTTATATCTTTCAATGTTGGCTAGTGAGCCTTTCTTAGTCTTGAAGACCCATTTGCATCCAATGTCTTTTACACCTCATCTTTCATGGCATCATACCACAAGTTAGATTCCTTACAACTCATGGCTTGTGAAAACATTTTGAGATCATTTTTAGCTCCTATGTTGTAGTCAGACTCGTGTAGATACACCATATGGTCACTAGGAATTGCTTATCTCCTTAATGTTGGTTCATCATTCTCTTAAGGATCATGATGTTCAACAGGTTGTTCAATAGATTCTAGTATCTATTGGTTAACTAGATCTACTACTTCTTGATCAGTAGTTTGTGGAACTTCAATGACTGGTTGTTGTTCATTACACATTTGAGCTTTAGGTGTATTATGCACAACAATTAGTCTATTATTTGAAATAGTGGATTGAGTATTTGTATGATCTATCTCAGGAACAATGTTCCAATAGCTACTACTCCCACTAATCAAGTCATTCTTAAGAATTTTAGCTTTCCTTGATTCCACAAACCTAGTAGTATGTGATGGGAAATAAAATATATATTCCTTAGACCGTTCAGCATATCCAATGAAATACCCACTTAGCTTCTTTTCTTGTGGATTATAGACTCTTACTTCAGACAAGCATCCCCAAATGTTTATATGTCACAAACTTGATTTCCAACCTTTCCATAATTCAAATGGTGTCTTTGAAATAGTCTTGGTTGGAACTAAGTTTAATATATACATAGTTGTCTTAAGAGCTTTAGTCCACAAGGACTTAGGAAGCTTGGAGCTACTAAGCATACTCTACACCATGTCCAATAATCTTTAGTTTCTTCTTTCTACCACACCATTCTGATTTGGAGAACCAAGCATAGTGTACTGGGCAACAATCCCATGCTCTTGAAGAAACTTAGCAAATGTTCTAGATGCTTGTCCATGATCAATATATCTACCATAGTATTCACCACCTCTATCAGATCTCACTATCTTTATTTGCTTACCACATTATTTCTCTACTTCAGCCTTAAACACCTTAAAGGCATCTAAATCTTCACTCTTATTATGAATCAGGTAGAGATACATATATCATGAATAATCATCAATAAATGTAATGAAATACTTTTGACCATATGCATCCATATCTGGACTACAAATATCTATATGTATGATCTCTAATATGTCTAAACTCCTCTTGGTACCTTTCTTTGACATATTGGTTTGCTTTCCCTTTATGCAGTTCACACAAGTGTCAAAGTCAGTAAAATCTAGAGTATTAAGTACTCCATCATTTACTAATCTCTTTATTCTCTTAATAGAGATATGTCCTAATCTACAACGCCACAACATAGAGGATTTGTCATTCATAACACATCTCTTAATGTCAATATGAACATTCATAGAAGTATAAGAAGTTTCATTTTGTAAATTAATTTTGAAAAGACCATCTGTTAATGTACCATTTCCAATAAGTTTAGATCTATAATATAAACTGAATATAATGTCTGAAAAATTAAAGGAAAATCCCAATGATACAAGCCTTGAAAGAGAAATTAAATTCCTTGAAAAACTAGGAATATAAAATGTCTTTTCCAACTCTAAAACAAAACTACTACTTAAAAATAATTTGCATGTTTTGACTGCCTCCACATGTGAGTGCATCTTGTTGCTTGAATAGATGCATAACTCACTTCCCACTAGCTTCCATAGGTTTTTCACCCCCTACAAGGAATTGGTAACATGGATTGTAGAACCAAAATCAATTCACCATGTGTCATGGCCAACATCAACCATATTAGATTCAAAACAAACAAGTGAGAGTTCAACACCTTTCTTTTCAAGCCATTTCTGATATTTAGAATGATCCTTCTTTATGTTCCCTTTTTTCTGTAGAAAAAACATCTAAATTCCTTCTTAATATTAGCTTGTGTAGGCAAGCTGACCTTCCTCTTGCCTTTGGCTTGTTCTTGATTCTTTCCTTATGTAGCCAAATGCACACTCTCTTACACTTCCGTAGCAAGTCTTCCCTCTTCTTGCATACACATGATCATTAGTTCATTGATTGATCATTTATCCTTATGTATGTTATAAGAAATCTTAAAGGGTCCATACTACAGTGGGAGCATGTTTAAGATGTCGTGCACAAGGAAAGATTCTGACATCTCAACCTCAAGTGTTTTGAGTTGAGCTGCTATCGACGAGTTTCAATGAGCTTCATGGATGAGAACTTCATTATTAAGGTGCCAACTGCCATCTTTTCAATGACTCAAATTGTTCATCAATGGCCTTTAACAAATCACACACATTGTCATACTATTCTAGTGAATCATGCATACCAGTCAAGATCTTGGTTTTTATGAACATGACATAGAGGCAATTAGATCGCTCCCATTTTTCATAATTACCAATATCATTCGAACAACTGATTGTTGTAATGGTAGGTGGTTCATCCTTATGGATAGCATAATCAATGTCCATCTAGCCTAAATGAAGAATAATTCTCTCCTTCGACACCTTATAATTATCACCCTTTAATTCAAGAATGTCACATTTAAAATTAGAGTATCTTACAGGTTGTACAACTACATAATCAAACATGCTTATGTCACTAAATTTGAGGTTTATATACCATAAGACATGTTTGCCAATGTAAAATATGAAAAATATGAATCAAATGACATGAAATTACCTGTGGGCTAAATTTTAAGTCAAACAAATTCATATATCCTTACAATGAAACTATTAAATTATATTCCTTTTCTTAATTCCTATGGGCAAATTAAGAAAAATAATTTAACATTTCATCCTAATTAATCATATTAAATACAATAAAAATTCCTATGAGATAAAATTTATCATATTACATATGATTAATCACAATTTTTAATATTGTCCACCATATGTGATCTAAAAGCTCTTAGTACATAATTTTGCATAATTAAAGATGCTATGGCTACTCTCTAATTACATAAAATTATATAGATCACTAGTTATAATGATGCATACATATACAAAATATGCATAAAATTGATAAATTACCAAATTTAACATGATATAAACATAATTTTATCAAAAATGCATATAACCAACTTACTTAAGACATTAGCAAAGTTATCCTTTGACTTCTAATAATTTATATCCACAATACCTTTGGACTATGACAAGTAGGAAAAGGAAACATACCCTTTTTAAAATAAAAATAAAAACACTAATGGTCATAGATTGATACATGTTACATAGTTACACAATTATTTTCCATTACCATTATGTATATTTTTATGGTTAAGTCATAAAACATAATCCACATGCTTTTAAGTAACTAAACTAGCAATAAAATATCCTTCATTGACTCATTAAAACATGATGGTCATGATCAAATTTTTAAAATTACAAGGAAAAACATGCTTGCTATGAAACATGATGGTCATGACTAAATTCTTAAAATTATGGGGAAAAACAAACTTGCTATGAAACATGATGGTCATGAACAAAATCTTAAAATTACAGGGAAAAACAAACCTAATGTATCCTATGGAGTAAACATAGTAATCTTGATGGTTCTAATAACATAGTAAACTAGGCAATAGGCATAGGAACACAAGCAATGGGCACAACAATACAGGCAATAGTTACAGCAACATAGGCCATTCAATATTAAACACTCATGGGCAACATAACATACTTAAATATCCCACACACTAGTGAAGTGGAAGAAAAATCCAAAATTCAATTTAATTCAAACTCAACAACTGGATTCCAATCCAAATTTAATACAGACAATTGCACCATTGTCAAAACACATCAAGATAGAGATCTAATTCTTTGATACCAAATGTAAGAAACTAATTGTGCATAAAAACTAGATTTCATAAGTAATCAAAGTACAGAATGAAAAAGCAAATGGAATTGACCTCTAGCCATTGATGCCTTCGATTAATCTTGTTCAAATTCTTCTTTCACACCGGCACTTTGCAACGATGGTGTATGCAATCTCCAAGCATCTGTGAAAGGGACATGAACTACAATCCTATTATGATTCGTGGTACCTTTGTTCTCTCATCAAGAACAAATTTATATGCCATAGAATTGGTTACCATGAGAGAAAATTTTATAAAATAAGAGATCTAAAACCCCATTTGGATGTGGACACCATCCTAAAGCCAATGCAAAAATATGTTATGCCAACACATATAAGCATCAACAGATATGGAGGCCACTTCAACAAGTAAACATGTGTTACACTTGTTTCTTAAGTTGTAAGACTTGGGTTTGAGCCTAGGCACAACCACTCAAAAGAGTTTAAAATTTTGCTCATCCATCAACCCTTCCCAGGCCCCACCTTGGTAGGATGAACATTGAGCTTTTAGATGATGATCCTTTTTCTAATGGGGATTATATATTGTTAGTGATAGGTGGTTCAACTCCTCAGTTCATTTTCTTGTTATTTTTAATCACACTTAAGACATTATTTTATTCATCTATGATGAACAATGAGTTGTCAGGCTCCAATAGCGGATCTGCGATAGGATACACAATATTATGATTTCTGTGTAAGCCTATAAATACACCTTTGGGCACATAGGAAGGGGAGTGAAGTAAGGATAGAAGTAGAGTCTTTTTGTTATTTTTAGTTCATTTCAATTCTTTCCCTAGTGCATGCCTACAGTGTGATGATTGTAATTGTACGGAACCTTTATTTGAGTGTGACGTACTTAGACATGTGCATGACCAGCAATAAAGATCGAGATTACTTCATCATTGTAGCATTCACTTAGTTTTAATTGCTTAATTGTTATTGTTATTTATTTTTTTCTTAATTAATATTTCTTTACCTTCATTAACTATCCCTATTATTAAACTTGGAATGAGTACAACTTAATTATGAGCATTTAAGTGTGACTACTTGGTATCCTAGTAGCATATCTAGAAGTGCTTAAGTAACATGCGCTTGGTAATCCTAGATGTAGTACACAAGGTCCAAGATATGTATAGATCATTAAGGACAGATGCTCATTGCACTTAGGCTAGCTTAGATTTTGCTTCTCATTTCTTATTAGCTTAAAACAAAGTTATTTTCCATTACCTCTAGGAGTAGCACTAGCTTAGGACCACATCATACACCTCACTTTGGACTAAAACATATGTGAAAAAGCAAATACTAGTCTAGGTGGGAAGACAAAAAATTGTGATCAATGTATAACTATCTAGATACCACAACTAGATCATCTACAAAGTTCGACCAAATCATGTTTGAATGCTCGTATTCGTATGGTTGAGTGTAGGGGTACCTCACCACTCATCATTGGCACCATTGCAAGGGATGGTGCTAGTTATTTAAATTAGTTATATCATACAAGATCGTTGTAACAAAGTATTCATGATATATCTCTTAAAAAAGAACTTAATTTCAGTTAAGTCACACACAAATTCACAACATCTCTCTCACAAGACTATGATAACACAACAACCAGTAAGGCAATTCATTGGAGAACCAACAAATTATATGATGATGAAGATGAAGTTTGGAATACTCAATCTAATGCAAGGGTCTCCTATGTACATAAATGAAGACAACATTATGTCAACTCATAAATTCATAACCTACCTAGTGACGATGAACCCTTGCTGGCCACTAAGAGCCTAATGCATATACAAGAGGTTGTTCAAATATCCGACAGGCATTGTAAGGAAAGTCGTCTACCCAAGCTTGATTTAAATAACTTTTCCAAGTTTTTAGAAGGCTATGATTTAGATCCACAACATCATTTACAAGCCTTCCAGGATGCCTATGTATGGAACAATATTGATAATGGGTAGCAAAAAATTAAGCTCTTTCCTACAACACTCGTTGGCCAAGCAAAAGTATGGTATAGGTCCTTAAGACCAAAATCAATTGGACATTGGCCGACAATGGTAGAACTCTTCAATGAGAGATATTAGACCTATGCAAGAGTGTCAGCCTTGAGAAAACAAATCCAAGGATGGAAACAAGCATAACATGAACCCTTGGACATGGCCTTAGAAAGATATTATGCATTGTTAAATAACTGCCTAGGCCATGGATTCTGTAAGAAAAGGCTAATGTATCACATCATGGATGGGCTCCGTAATGAAACAAGGGAGACCCTAGGGATGTATGCCTAAGGTCAACTATACAAGCTACGAACCCATCAATTCCAAGAGCTTATTAAGTGGGTAACAAAAGAAGAAGTAGAAATGGCTAAATGGGAGAATGTTGAAAGCTTTCAATAGGATCAAAATTTTGAATTAGCAAAGGTCCATTATCATGAAGAGGAGAAATCAACTCACCTCAAGGAGGTGGAATCATGTTATTCAATACTACAATCATTAGATGAAATTGAGGTAAAGATCAATAAGATGATGGAATGGATACATGAAAAATGTGGAGAATATGCCAACACTATTAGAGGTAGAACCATGCCAAACCAAGAAGCAGGACAAAACACCCTTAGAAAATCGGAAAGAAGGGTTGAAGAAAATAAGAGCTCAACTGCTAATCATACATATCGATGTAACCTTTGCCTGTACGATCACCCCAAGGGTCAATGCCCAATCTTGTCACATTTACATGAGCATTGGGGAGGAATGTTACATCCAGAGTTCGTACAGAAATACCGTGTTTAGTCACAGTGGCCAAAATTCTAGTTGTGGGGGAGGCCACCCTCAAACTGGTCATACCCTTCATACCATTCGAACCCAAGCGCTTATCAGGTTTAGCATCTTGTTTCCCCAACCAGGTCAACATCCTCTATCTCAACACATTATTATCATTCTCCTAAGTATTATCAACCCATGTCCTCTCCCACAATATCACCCCCTCATGTTCCTTGCACTTCTCCTCGCCCTTAATATTCTCATCCTTCACCTCCTTCTACATTGCCACTAGTTGTGCCAAAAGGATTTGCACCATAGCATCGACCCACAAATGTTACTTGTGCTGCTACTATCAACTACAGTGGGAATCCTCCACAACATCAAAGGCATCCCTTCTTTAGACATGACCGTAGAAAGGGACAACACAGTTCCAAGACCATTGCACCCTCCCACTCAGCACAAGTTCAACACTATGGTGCATCTTTTTTGTCAAACCCAATGCCTTTTGTTACCTTATCAGGGCCACCAATCAACACTCCAACAACCATGCAACCTAATGAATATAACCATGTAGGGAGAAAAATTGATCCTTGCATACCAACTTATGGTCATGGGTTCGTAGTGGGTCAACTCCTTATCAATTAACCACCTCTTATAACTTGCCCCACTATGTCAACTTTAATCAAGTGTGTGAACCTCAATGTGGTTACAGTCCAACCCCCACATCAAAAGATACCCAATGGTTTGGATATGACCAGGTCTCAATATTTCCAAAATGCATGGATCCAACCATTCCATTTATTAATTCTTGCCATGATCAAAAGTTTAGATATGGGGGATATCCCTCATTCTAACAAACAGAATTAATAATTTTTTTTCCTTTTCTTTAATTTTACAATTTTTTGTTTTCAAGTTTTTCTTTTTCTTCATATTTTAATTTGTTGTCTTATCTTTTTATGTGTAGTTTCATCTTTTTATTTATTATTTTATCTTTTTATGGGTAATCTCATCTATGAATAAAACACTCATGTGACCCATTGGTTGAGGTGTTGTTCTATGCTATCAAGTCTCCGGTGACTAATTACTTGAACAACAAGCCATCACATCCACACAATCATTCTATTAATAAGAGATTCTACTCTGGGTACGATGATATTCTTGTCATCATAAAAACTTAAAAGTAATTTTGTGCTCATTATGTCCAGAGCAACAAATGATGGACTAAGAGAGAATGACCAGGGTGTGATGTCAAGGGGACTTGTGGATTCTCTTTGGTAACATCTGTAGGAGCTATCATGTAGCTTGGTTGTACTAAGATCCTTGTAGATCTAATGACAATGGGAGTAAGAGTAATAAAGGCACTTAAGAAATAAATCCAATGCTATTCTAGGGGTCCCACTGGAAAGACATGCACCCATGCTTGAAGGTAGGCAACTTCTCTAGCTTACTCGTAAAAAAAAGAAAAAAAAAAGAGAGTGTGTGCCAAAGTAGCCAAGCAAAAAGTATGTCACAAAGAAATTCCAAATCACTCCTCCATTGCACAAAATTCCAAGTGATCGTACACCTTGCTGTCATGATGCTCTTATGGTTGTCCATCATTGGATGAAACAATGTGATGTCACTGATTGAAGGAATGGACTTGCTCGTGATTTTGGAGTGATAGGCCAATGACACATTAATCGTGTCCTACACTCAAGATTCATTATGCACTAGGTTAGTTACCTCATGTCCCAATCTCTGCAATCCATTCTACAATTTGCCTCATCTTGCTATTCATGTATTTGTGACCCATGTCTTATGTAGCATTGAATTCATATCTCATCACGGTGGTATCTACATGTGTGTGTTTTGTGCAACTGGTGGGGATTACATTTAAACCTTTTAGTGGCTACAGACATTTTCAGGCATGGTTACGTAAGGGCATCATAGGTAGGAACCTACTTTGGGGAGGATCCACTTGTGTAACCTTTATAATTTACACTCACTACACATCATCATCACATCATTTTATACTCTTCAAGTACTGCATTGCCAACGTTATTCTTTCCTTTATCATCTTTCTAATTGCAACGTTCCTATGCACCAAAACATGTCCTTTTTCCTCATCCTATTCATGAATTTCATTATCAGATTCTACTCCATTATACTTTTGGTGTCTTTTGTTCTATTCAATGTTACCCTAGACCTTTCGAATTAACCTCAAATCCTTCATCTTTGGCCTTAGAAATTCAAAACTTCTCCAAATTTACCAAGTATCCTATTTTCAATGGGTCGCGATATCGGGTACTCGATATCAAGTCTGACGGGATATCGGGTCCGCGCTATCAAGTACACGATATCGCATCCATAAAAACTATATATATGTATCCCACCCCCTTGCGCACACACACGTCAACGTCATTTTCCACTATTCATGTGAGGGAGTTGTTCAAATTTTCTTCCATGAATTTTCTATCTTGCACACATATCAGTCAAATATCCATAACTTGCTCATTAATGCTTTGATCCTCGTTTCGATTGAACCTGTCTAAACCCGAAGTGTTTAACTTAGTCATGGGGGAAGGGTATGCTCCAAGTTGCACATACTTTTTTCAAATTCATCATTGCCCGAAGGATATCATAAAGGGTAAATGACCTTAAAAGTGTTAAACACATTGCCAAATTAATTTTATCTCTTCACCCACACCATGAGAATTAATTTTTGGAACCACCTAATCAAATTAGGCCCAATATAAAAACTTTTAGGGGATAATTTCGTAAAATTTTCTAACTCTACATCACACTAAATAAGAAACGAATTCATTAAAGAAAAAAAAGTAAGGTATAAATCAAACTTTGTATGTAACCTTACTAATAGTTAGGCCCATGTGATTGCAAATCTCCTCTAAAAGAGAACAACAATGAGGATCCTCTCAAGGTGCATCCAAATGACCAAGGAGAAGCAGAGGTCAAGCGTCTCTCAAGGAATGTATGGAACAAGAGGCACAATCATTCAGTATCCATCAGGAACCTCCTATTACTATGCAATTGGGACATGCTGAAGGTGGAGTTGATGGAGCACCTGAACAGGGACAACATCACATGTTGTCCCCGAAGTGTGTTCAGGAAATTCATGAAAGGTCCATGTCAGCAGCTATGATAGTGGAACTTAACTTTGTAATTTTCATAGAGTTTTCTCCTGAAGCAGTCAGGGACCAACTTAAAGGGTCCCCACTATAGTCTATTCTCTCTAAAAGTGGTGATTGGTACCTGGGAGAGATGTACCAATTTTGGTACAATAAAGAAGAAGGTACCACCATTGATGTTGGTGGTGTTTTTGTGGATTTCTCTACCAAAGCCATTTCGAAAGTGTTGAATCTTCTAAATATAGGGCCAAAAGTTGCTCACTTGTCCACTCACTTCAATGCTGATGCATGAAAGATATGGTTGAAAAGGGCATACAACAAAGAGGAAAAAGCATATGGAGAGTTGACACTTGAAGAGAGAATCTACTTCAAGATCAGCACATATCACATCTTTCCCACAAAAGGATTGAATAGAATCTCCACACATGCGGCTTAGGGGAGTGCTATATGAATGGGCAAGGTTAATGCCAACCTACCCCATCTATATCTTATGGAGATTTTGAGGTGGTTTGAAGAATGTAAGATGGGGAAGTTCATGTTGCCCTTCTCCTGTCTCATCAAGAAGCTATGCCGATGTGTTGAAATTCTGGGGTACACCAATGATGTCCCTAGAAAGGCCCAAAATGCTTCATTTGCTGAATTGCTAAAGCCACCAAATCCAAGAAAAAGTGCTGGTAAGACATTGGAGCCTAAACAAGAATAGATGGCGGGGCTCACTACACCTCAAGCTACAGGGCCTAGCAAACTTCCAAGCATAAGGCCCAGTCAACAACAAGAAGTGGGGCCCAGCATAGGCTAGCAAGACCAATTGCCACTGCCACCATACGACTATCAACCATCGATGAGCCATCTCAGGGCCATCGCTGAAATGGTCAGTTGGAGAAGCCATGATGAGACCAATCTCTTCAAGGTCATAGATGATGTCGTATGACCCACGATCTTAATTGATCGTGCATGGGGTAAGGTATCAATTCAAATAGGATGAGGGGAATCACATTGGTCACAAAATATCTTAGGGAATGTTGTATCTTTTTAGGTGTAATTAGAAACTGGTGAAGGTGCCATAGTAGTGGTCATGTAGCACCAAGATGTAGCAAGAGCTGCAAAAGTCATCATAGACCACATAAAAGAATCATTCAATGTCCTTGTTATGCAATTGACAGACTTTATAGGAGCACACGACGCTCAAACTTTGGCCAGTCCCTCAATGACTCCTACAAACCATGAAGATGTTCTAGATCAGTTGCTGTAGACAAGACAAGTGATGATGTCCCTATTTGACATCCCTCAAGATGTCGTAGCAACTCAATCAAACCTCATCTCCACAAAAGGGAAGCTAGTCATGGTAGAGGTCAGGGCCAAGCATGCAAAGATAGAGTTAGAAAGACTCTAAGAAAAGATCATCACCCTACAAGCTGCATAGTGGGATTCATCCCAATTCATCCCTGCAGACTAGCTAGAGTCCTTCTGGACAGAGCAACTGAACAAATTGCTGGTAGAAAATAAAAAAATGGTAGAGAAAAAAGAGCAAGCAGATTAGGATACTTCCAAGGCACAAGCCCAAACATATGCACATGCCAAAGCACTTAAGGCCTTACAAGAGGAGAATAAACAATTTGCTACTGACAATCTCCAGTTGACCACCATAGAAAAATAAAGGAATGTTCTCAAAGAGAATTTTCAGTAGTTACAAGAACAATTAGTTAAGGTCAACCAAGACATGAATTGCTTAGCTAGAGAAAATAGAACCCTCTCAATGGAGGAGGTACGTGCGATCCGCTAGAAGATGGCAATTGAAATAAGTGCATGGCAAAATGAGGCCAAGCGACATGAAAAGCTTAAAGAGTACTTCAAGGATTAGGTGGGGATGTATAAAAAGGTAATAGAAAATGAAATCCATATGGCCAAGGCCCATATCAACACTCTTAGTGCTCAAAACATTGCTTGGTGGGCCATATTGGATACCTATGCATTCATCCACCAAGCGGAACTCAAAAGCCAGGACCTATAGATACAAGATCTTATGGAGTACATGGAGTTGGAAAACCTGCGATATGCCAACTTAGCCATGTTAATAGTAGGATTCCTGAGAACAAAGTTAGAGAAGCAAGTAGCAACCACCTACGCCAATTATGAAATAGAATTTGTTGAGCACAAGAGGACGTTGCAAAAATTAGAAGTCACAAATTTTGAGTTAGAGGTGGTCAAAACTAGCTACCAGGGACAAAAGGATGGCATGACAGATTTGGCTTGATGGCTCACGAATTACCAGGAATACAAGGATAAAGCTAGAGCCTATGAAGAGTTACAATGACTATTTGTGGCTTGGTATGTCAAGGCCAACCTGATGTTCCCGCAACTACCATGTCCATGGGAGGTGTCGACTTCATCAAACATTAAAGCATTAGCATGGATGGCACAGGATCCCTAAACCAAAGAGGAAAAGCTCCAGGCACTCCTTTAGAGCCATCAATTTCCAAAGCCTAGAGCACAAGATAAGGGGAAGAGGCCCATGGAGGAACCACTACCACCAGGAACCACATGAGTTCCAATAAATTTTGTAATTCTATGCATGTGTCCCAATTTTTTTGTATTCAACTCTCCACTATGGCATGAATAAATTTTTAGTTAGACAATAATCCCATACCTATCCACTATGTAATCAATGGAACTTGTTCTCATTTTGTTTGACTTGAGGATGAGTTTTCATTCAGTCATGGGGGTATGATGAACCATGAGTTGTCAAGCTCTGATATCAGATCTGCAATATTGTGGCCTAGATAACGATATCAAATATATGATATCGTGGTTCCTGTGTAAGCTTATAAATACACCTTTGGGTGCATAGGAAGGGGAGTGAAGTAAGGATAGAAGTAGAGTCTTTTTGTTATTTTTAGTTCATTTCAATTCTTTCCCTAGTACATGCCTATAATGTGATGATTGTAATTGTACGGAACCTTTATTCAAGTGTGACGTACTTGGACACATGCATGACCAGCAATAAAGATCGAGATTACTTCATCATTGCAGCATTCACTTAGTTTTAATTGCTTAATTGTTATTGTTATTTATTATTTTCTTAATTAATATTTCTTTACCTTCATTAACTATCCTTGTTATTAAACGTGGAATGAGTACAACTTAATCATGAGCATTTTAAGTGTGACTATTTGGTATCCCAATAGCGTATCTAGGAGTGCTTAAGTAACATGTGCTTGGTAATCCCAGAAGTAGTACACGAGGTCCAAGATGTGTACGGATGATTAAGGACAAATGCTCATCGCACTTAGGCTAGCTTAGATTTTGCTTCTCATTCCCTATTAGCTTAAAAAAAAGTTATTTTCCATTGGCTCTAGGAGTAGCACTAGCTTAGGACCACATCATACAACTCACTCTGGACTAAACCATACGTGACAAAGCAAATACTAGTCTAGGTGGGAAGACAACGAACTACAACCAACATGTAACTATCTAGATACCACAACTAGCCCGTCTACGGAGTTTGACTGAATGGTGTGTGAACACTTGTATTCGTAGGGTTGAGTGTAGGGGTACCTCGCCACTCATCAATCTATAATTATTCTAAACTATTATGTTGGCTACAGTTCTTATGATGTGCTTATTGTCATTATTTTCGGTTTATTTAATTAAGTGCTTTTGAATAAGGGCAAGGTGTGATCCTTTTCCTACATCAAAGGGAAGATTTTTCAAGATTTATTACAAGGATGAAAACTTGAAAAGACATCCCAAAATTGTTGGATCTTTCTTTTTATTGTTTTGGAGTTTCTCCTCTACTTCTTTACTGTTGTACTTTGAATTTTTATTTTTTAAATATATTATATTTTGGGGTCCAACACCCATTATTTGGGGTTTACAAACATCAATGGATAGACTAAAAAGGGCCCTCTTAACTAACTCACATGAAAGAGTTGCAAAATGCAGAGTCATGAGAACCATCAAATAGGATTGCAAGGTAGCAAAGTTGAATATGAAGCATATTCTCCTTTAACTATGCATTTATCATCAATAATAACAATTTTGTATTTATTGTCAACAATAATAAGTTTATTTATTTGTGTCATGATAATGATAGATCTCATTATACTCAAAAATTGTATAAGTGTAAACTTATTATGACAATTTTCTCTCAAAACAAGATATGTTCCATTCATTTTAAACATTGACATTTTTTCAATTTTGACTATAATGTCAAATTTCACATTGCAAAGAATTCATTAATGATAAGAAGCCTACCTGAATAGACTCCAAAAAGGACCCATTCCACAGGCTTTCTAAGCAAAATTCAACTTAGAAGCAAGAACAAGACAATGAATTGGAGAAAATTCCCCTTTTTATAAGAAAACTCTCAATATGCAAAGAATTACATAAAATATGAGGAGCCAAGCTCAACTCAAACCTTTCCTAAGGATCTTAGGGGCCATACATGTCCCTATCAATCCTCAGTTACTCACAATGAAGCTAAAGCTCAAGATAAGACACTTGTAAGAGATTCTCTTAGCCTCTCTCAAGTACTCTCCATTGCCTCTCACATAATTCTTCTTGCACAAGCTCTCAAGAGACTTCTCAAATCTCTCACTCTTATTCCTTCTCTCTTACCCAAACTCAAGCCTTAGACTCTTATTTATAGCTTCTTAGTGTGACCTTTCATCTTCCCTCCAATCTGCCATTCAATTTGATGTTCATTAAAATCCACATTAGACATCTAAAGGAAATAGTAGACATCTATCCCAAGTTTAGAGATGCCAAAGTAGATGCCTATAAATCATGTTAGACATCTTGGCTTAGACGTCTTGAGAGTGTGTAGAGGTCTAATATGTAGATTAGATGTCTAACTATTAGGGTAGACGTCTATCCTACTTTGAGCAAAATTAAAGATACTTGTTTGAAGTCTGAAACCTTTGGACACCTCCAAACAAGTCCCCATAGCCCCTGAAACCTTTGGACACCTCCAAACAAGTCCCCATAGCCCCTAGAACCTCCTAAACGCATCAAAATAAGTCCAAAACACTCCCAAACATGGCAAAACACCTTGGAATCATCATCAAAAGGTCAACACAAGAAAACACACACAAATCCAATATACATTGAAGATTACACAAGGGCTGGGTGATGTCCTTATCAATTAACAAGTCATTTTATATCCAAAAAGCATGTTTTGTATCTTGGCTTTAATTTGTTTTTATATTCATAGTTGATTTTGTATAAAAATTTTATAAAACTTCATGCCCCATCTTTTACTACATTATAGTATTTATTATATTAGACACTTATTCATACTTGCTTTGTTAAACCCATGCACCTTTATTTGTAAACATGCACTGCCATTTACCAGTTTTAAACATGGAAAAGATTAAGAGAAATTAATTGGCAGAATAATTAAGCATTAGACATGGCATACACAGGATAAAATAGGAAAATAAGACGAATCGGAAATTAAGGAAGAAAAACGAAAGAGTGGATGAGATGTCGGAATGGAATTATGGGAAGATGGCATGGACATAGTGAGTACTACCAGGAAGAATTTAAGATGGATCAGCACCACTCAATGCGGATTGTGTTCCCTATTATACACTGTTACCAAGTTCTTTAAGTCGCACTTGTTTTGCCAATATAATGCAGTGCCATTTGTGCAATATTCAAATTTTCACGAGGGTCCTGCCAGTATTCATTTGCAAATGTTTATTAGGTTTTTGTTTGAACATTTTTAAATTTTGGTATGCCCAGGTTGAATTGGTACTTGCGCTTCTTCTTGCTTGTTATGTTTGAAAATTGACATTTGAAATGACTGCAATTTTTTATTATTGTCGCACCAAATTTCAAGGTGCTATTTTTAGGGCGGGATAATTCTACAGCCATGTGTGCAATTTTTAAATTTTATGCCATGTCCTATTGGATTGTTTTAACACGTATTTGTTGCCCTATTGCATCTGGCCAACTTTAAAATTTTTCGCTCGATTACGCTCACAACTTTGGTCTATCCTGTTCTGCGGTTTTGGTTTCATATTTTTTTTTTTTTTTTCATTTTGGGTTTAAACTCGATGTATAATTCATAGGTACTGTAATTTGTGGAATGGTGGGTTTTGAAATGGGAAAGAAAATGGTATACGGTTCACCTGAATGTAATGGGCGAATGGATGAATGGAGGCATATCTGGAAACCGCCGCTCAAAAGTTTTCCCCTTGGACTTATATTGATACCTACACATCTCTTGGTTTCTGTTTGGTATCCCTGTAGATCATTTTTTTTAATCCCTCTTTTTCAAGTTGTACTTAATTGTGATCTAACTGAATAGAAAAGGGGGTTGGAATTGAAGTTTATTTTGTTTGAATGTTAATTTTTAATTTTATTTTGGTTGTTCGATTATCTTGTCCTCAGCATGCTTGAATGTTACTGTTGTTGCTACAGTTTGTTTGGCGGACTGTACCGATTCAAATTTCTTAGTTCAAAGTCTAACGATATATGTGAATGTGCCGAGCACTTTTGTTGAAGATAATTCTTAATTATCTTTGTTGAGCTGCATTCTAGGTGAGGCTGTATCTTGAAGTAATGGCACTGCAAATGTATTAATAGTTTTCCATCCTCATCCCATCCCATCTTAGCTCTATGAAAAATGGATATTAGATCCTTTAAAATCGTGGTGGTTGTCATTTTCTTTTTTTCTTATTTTTTGGCGAGGAGGCCAATTACCACCTCATTCAAGAGTCATGGTAAAATAATTTTATTGTGGTAATGGTGAGGGGGAGTTCTTTTGGTCATGTTTTTCTTATTATTGGACTTTGCCATGCTAAATAAATAATTATCATCATAAGGCTAGGATAAGAGATGAATTTTGTCACAAGAATTATTATTTGCAAGAACTCCTTTGTAATTTGGATTTTGCTTTTGGAAAATCATTTTTCAATGAATCAAGTTAAGACTAATTCTCTTAGCCAAATAATAGATATATATATGTTGATATCAACACTCCCATTCTAGGCATGGAGCCATTCATAAATTGGTTTAATCACATTAAATCAAGCATAATACATTTATAGAAAGATGAGTTTGTGTTCTTCATTACTCATATCCATAACATATTTGTTTTAAGTTGATAAAATAGAATAAAAGAATGTAATATCAACTTTGTTTATAAAGGTTATCTAAAATCATAAACTAAGATTTCTAATGAAAAATAGATTGCTACTATTTTGAAAAGTCTTCAGAAACAATGTGCTAAAGACTTGGATGGAAATCACATCATTATTGGTGGACATCACTATGTCAACTTTGGAGAATCAGGAAATCACAGATCACACAAGAACACATGGAAGGAATAAAATAGATATATAAAAAAATCAAAAATAATGAAAACAATGGTATTGCAATTGTAGAATGCATGCAGGGGGCAACTTAGCAATTGCATTTGCATGGTTTGTTTCTTCTAGGGATATTCTTCGCCACATTCTAGGGTTGATTAGTTGCAGCTGCGAACGAAATTGTGTTGAATTGTTCACACTCTTGTTGCTGTGAAAAACTTGAACCAGAGGTGCATGTTTTGTTGCTGGGCAGCCACATGGTGGCAATTGAAGAATCCAATTCCTTAATCTATACTAGTGTTATGTTTTCTAGTTTCCAGTTTTGTTTTTGCAGCAGTAACAAGAATGCACATTAAAGATTTATGGTAGTAATGGAGCTGCAACTTGGATGTTGGCGTTGCAATGTGGATGTGCCACTCCATCAACCATGTTCTTTGACTGTGGAACTGCAGCTATTTTCTGCACGTTACCTTGATGAAGATTATCATTTTTCTATAATGGACGTTACGTGGGTTATGAACTGTGGTTGCTAGCCATTTCCTACATTAATGGTAGGTCGTTTGGCATTGGAGTCATGTTTCCTTGTTGTAGCTGTTTTCTGCACGTAACAGGCTCATGTAGCCATCATGTGTGCCCATGTTGCAATAACTGCCATTTTCTATGCTTGGGCATGTTGCAATCGAAAACGTCGATGGTTAGAGCACTGAGGTCCATGGGCATATAGCCTAGCCTTGAATTCATGCGAAGGCCTACTAGAGGCATAAACGAGGTTCCCTAAATAGTCTGACTAATCGAAAAAGACTTATCGGATGCAACAGGTGTGTAGTGTTGTTAGCTACAATGTTGATGCAAGATGGTGTTAATTGTGCAAGCGGTGTTTGCAGTGTTAACAGTGTTTATAGTGTCAACGATGTCAAGTGTAGTCATAGGTGTCCAAGGAGGGATGAGCATAGTCAAAAGTTTTAGTGAAGTGGACGATGTCAATGCATGTAGACCATGGCCCAAGCATAGTTTTAGGTGTAGCTATGTAATAAAATAGTGAAAAATGCAAGTGTAGAAAATGCAAAGAAAGAGAGAGAGAAGCAAAACATTTCCCCAAATGAGGTTGAGCATAGTTAACACCAAAAGGGGTTAGGAGGAAAACAAGCGTAGTGGACAACATAGTCATAGTCTTTGAGGTGTTTGGCCATGAAGACTGGCATTCCACTGAGGTGTCTACGTTTTCTGAGTTGGCTACCATGGTGTACCATTAGATACAATGTTTTGTTGGGCTATGGGGGTCTAAAGTGGTTTGCAACTTCACCTCTTCTTAGTTTGCTGAAATGCCTTTGGTTTTCTCCCAAGTGCTCCTTTGATTTGCCAACTCTTTGACTTGCCAACCCTAAAAAATTTGAGGGAGCAGGTATTTATAGGTTTAGGGTTAGCAAAAAATGCAAAATGACTACCACATGGTGGAGAGGATGATTGGGACTATGCTTAGTGTAGTTACTATTTATGTGATGTACTAATGGGCTGCTAGTGTTGTGCTTTGCTATGCTTTGTTAAACTCTACGAGATTGTGAGACTATGATTATGCTGCCAATTGCATGTGTGTACTAAGAAAATTGCAGGGTACCTAAAAAATGCAAGCCAAAGACTATGCTTTGTGGGACTACACTTTCGCATGGGGCCAAGCGTAGTTACAATTTTGGGGCAAAAGGAGATACCAGAAAAAAGCATTTTTTTTACTACACTTACCAAAGGTGAGTTGACTGCATTTTGGAGTTGAGCCAAGCATCATTGCTATGTTGTGAAGGTTGCTAGAGACTATTTTGGCTGACTACACTCTCCATGGGGGGCTGACTATGCTCCCCACTAGCGGTAAGCATAGTTCTGGGACTTAGAAAAAATTTGCAAAAACTTACTTCCTGCTAACTATGTTCTCCACAAGAGGTCAACTACGCTCTCATCTGGGGGAAAGCATAGTGTTGACACTTAGAAAAAATTTGCAAAAAATGGCCTTCATGCTGACTACACTCTCCACGAGAGGCTGACTATGCTTCCATCTGAGGAAGAGTGTAGTCTTAGCACTTAGAAGAAATTTGCAAAAACTAACCTTTGTGTTGACTACTCTCTCTACAAGAGGCTAACTATGCTTTCATTTGGGGTTGAGTGTAGTATCAACACTTAGCCAAAACTATGAAAAAAATGGCCTTGGTGTTGACTACGCTCTTCATGAGAGGTTGATTATGTTCCCATCTAGGGAAGAGCGTAGTCTCAACACTTAGCTAAAATTTGCAATCAGGATGCCATAGTCTAGATTTGGTGGTGTTTCATTGGCCACTCTTTGTTGACATCTAGAGGAGTGGCTTGAGAGACAATAAAAAGAATAACAAAGCACCATAATAGACTTGGCACCAACATCACTCTTCATTTTTTGATCAAATGTTGCTACATCATGCCCAAGAGTGCTATGAATAGTCATATGCTAGATAGTAGGTGAGGATTGGGAGTAAAAGGTGTAGATGATGTGTTGGGGATAAAAGGGAATGATGCAAGGATATCACAGTTGGTGGTGATCATGGCACTAGAGTGGCTTATCCTTGAAAATGTTAAATTCTCATTGGAGTGCTTGGGAGAGAGTCAAGGTGTAGGTTCAAGTTTGGGCCAGTTGCAAAACGATTTTCCTATTGGATTGCTCGACGATGTGCTTTTCCCTCCTCCCCCATTTTTTTGGTAGGGTGAACCTTCTTTGGGATCTTCACATTACTAAATGCCTACTGCAAGGTGCATCCCATCAAGGGGGTTGCATGTCAATAAATGGGATTTGGTTTGTTATTTGCAAAATCATGTCACATCTATACAATAGGTGTTTTTTGCTTGGGATTACTTATGTTACATCCACCTAGCCTTTGATCGGTTGACCAAGGCTTCCCATAGGATGACTTATGTTACGTCCACCTTTTGTTCTACAGTGTGACTTGAAGAGGATGCCATGTGATCACAACACGTGAGCATGAACAAGGTTTGCAATCTTTGCTACATGGAAAATGAAAGGGTATCGGGATATAGGAGTATATGTGAGTAGGCTATAATGGAATAATATGAATATGCACTCTTGAGAGGTGTAACTAGTTTAATCATGCACATCGAAGTGATGTGGTGACTTGTTGTTGCAATGAGATGCACCTTTGCACAACCACCTGGGGCTTCATCCTGCAAACATAACTTGGAGAAGACAAAAAAAACCACACAAGACATAAATGCAAGTAGACTGTAGATGAAAAAATGTAGAAGGCCACATTAATGACACAGGTTGCGTAGATTGCAAGTGCTTTATTCTGGAACTATAGTGTGCTCACTCGCTTACTTGTAGAAGGATGGAAAAAGTTATTGATGATTGATTGCTAACCTAATTTAAGGTCTTAGTAGATCATGGCTTTACTAGTTTAAGGTCCTAGTAGACCATCGGGCCTAGTTTAAGGTCTTGGTAGATAATGTTATGCTAGTTTATAGTCCTAGCGAACTGCTTTGTGCTAGTTTAATGTCTTAGTGGACGTTATGTGCCACTTTAAAGTTGTGGTAGACTACTAGTTTATAGTCTTAGTGGACATGTTATGCCAATTTAATGTTGTAATCCAAGGATGAGCTATGCTAGTTTATAGTTATAGTGGACCTCTATGCCAATTTAATGTCATAGAAAATGAACTGTGCTAGTTTAACGTTGTAGCAGATGACTATGTTAGTTTAGCATCATAGGGAACGTGTTGTGCTAGTTTAGCATCATAATGAACGGTTGCTTAACTTGCTTGATTAATGTGTAGTGTTGCATGCTAAATATAGTATAGCTTCAAGTGTGAATAGTTCACTAGATTGGCAAACTTATTTCTATCTTGATTAGCAAGCTTGAATGCTCTGTTGTCATAGGCCTTAGTGACTAGGAAAGGCCCTTCCCAATTGGTTGAGAATTTTTCTGTAGGTTCACGAATGGCCATGAGGACTAGGTTCCCTTTCTTGATTGAGCACTAATGCTAATTGTGATGATGCTTTTTTCATTGTTTTTCTTCATACCACTCGATGCAATCAAGAGTATGCATGTGCTCCTCCTCTATTGAGTCAAGGTCTACAGTTCTCAACTCATTATTCTAACCTTCATTGATGAAGTTTGAGAGGATTACCCAAGGTGATGAAACCTACAATTCAAGTGGTAAAACTACATCAAATAGGTAGACTAGGCTATAAGGTGTCATAACTGTTGTTATTTGATGCATTATGTAGTAGGCCTAAAGTGTGTAGATTAGTTGCTCATGCCATTGTCATTTACTATTGCTTAGCATCTTCTTGAGGAGGTTAATGATAACCTTGTTGGTGGCCTTCGCTTGAGGGTAGTATTGCAATGAAAAAGAGTGCTTGATGCTGAAGTGCTTGCAAAAGAATTGGATTTTGGTGCTACTAAACTATGGTCTGTTGTCCATCACTATGGTCATGGGAAAGCTGAAATAGGTTACTATATTATCTAACACGAACTTGCAAACCTATTGTGATGTCATCTTCCTAAGAGAAATTACTTTGACCCACTTGGTGAAATATTCTGTTGTGGTTATTATGAAGCTATGCCTTGTGTAGGACTTAGGAGTTATGGGTTTGATAATGTCTAGGCCCCAATGTTGGAACAGCCACATGGTTTGCATTGTATGCAATTCAATTTGTGGCACATGCATCAAGTTACTATGCCATTGACAAACATCACACGTTTTGACTTTCCAAATGTAATTGCTCTCCATGTAAGGCCAATAGTAGCCTAGTCATCTGATTTTTACTACCATTGCCCTAGGTTCTATGTGACCTCCACATAGTCCTTTGTGGAATTGCTCAATGATTGCTTTTGCTTCATTTTCACTTATGCAAGTTAGCAATATGCCATCATAGGATTTGTGACATTATGTGTTATCACCCATGATGACGTATTGTTGTGAACATTTGCTTACTATGTCCTTTTGAGTAGTAGTTAGGTGTTATGGGGCCTTACCTTGTAGACGGTACACCTTGCTATCGTCATACCAATCTTTTGCGTGGGTGGTGCTAATTGTGGCTATGGATGTGTCTTTGATGGTTTGCATGATAGGTGTAGTGTAATCTACAACTACATTGCTAACTTTAGGGAACATGTTGGACATTAACAATTGCAAAGTATTGAAGCAAGTGTTTTGTCAAATCGCAGTAAGGCTGTAAATGTTGTGCTTTATAGGTGTGAACCTCTACTATTTGGTTGACCACTAATTGTGAATCACCTCAAATCACTATGTGTTGGATCTCTAGGTCACGTGCTATAAGGATTCCTTGAAGGACATCTTCGTACTCTACCATGTTGTTAGTACAAGGAAATGTGAAATGATATGCAAAAGGTCGAATCTTCCTAGAGGGAAACATGATAATAGTAGCAGTGCTACCTCTTTAAGAGGTTGAATCTTCATCAAAATGCAAGAGTGCCTCATAGTTATTAGGCACTTGGCTGATACTGCTAACATGCTTGTCTAGGAACTTAGGGTTTATAATAGCTTGATTATCTACTAGTGAAGTCATGAGTTGTGTGGCTATATCTTGACCTTTTATTAAATATTATGCAACATAATGCAGGTCAAACTCCATTGTTATTGCTTTCCTCTGTGCAATGTGACTACTTTCATAGATATTCATTGTTATAACTTGAAGTACATTGTCCTTGCAAATGATGTTAACCTAGCTACAGAAGAGGTAATGCCTCTACTTCTTTAGTGAAAAGACTAGGGCAAGGCAATACTTCTCCATGTCATTGTATCTCATTTCATGGGCTACTAATGCATGGCTTAGGTAGTAGATTGGGACCTCTACGCCATCATCTTACTTTTGGTGAAGTAGAGAAGCAATGGACATGTCAAAAGTGGCAAGGTAGATGTAAAAAGGTTTATCTCCTTGCAAAGGGTGAACCATAGGAAATTGTGCTAGCTCTTGCTTAATGTTGTTGAAGGCTTGTTGGTATTGAGCTATCCACTCAAAGCAAGCTCTTTTCTTGAGCAAATGTTACATTGGTTGTAGCTTATTGGTTAACTAGTCCATAAACCTACGTATGAATTGTATTCTACCTTGCAACCCTCATAGCTCTTTAAGGTTAGTTAGTGGTGCTAAGTTGGTTATGGCCTTAACCTTGTCAAGATCTATGCGTATGCTTGCTTCAGATACTACAAAGCTTAGCATCCTCACCTTTTTGATGCCAAAAACACATTTCTTGTGGTTTAACCTAAGCTTATGTTTTAAGCAATGTTTAAGCACTAAGTCTAAGTCATTTACATGGCTATGGGCCACTTTGGACTTAACTACTATATCAACCACATAGTCATTGAGCAAACTCAACATGTAATCACTAAAGATGTACATCATTATGTGTTGGTATGTTGCTCCTATGTTCTTTAGTCCAAAAGGCATCATTGTGTAGCAAAATGTACCCCAAAGGGTCATGAAGGTTGCACTAAGCTGGTGCTCAGGGTTGATTCTAATTTTGTTTCCTAATTTGGTTGTAACCTAAAAACCCATTTATGAAGGATAATAAAGCATGTCCAGCCATGGTATCGATTAGTTGATCAATACTAGGTACTGGAAAATCATCTTGATCATTACCTTATTTAGGTCCCAGAAGTCTATGCAAATGCATATACTTCCATTTTTCTTAGGCACAAATATGATGTTGGAGAGCCAATCCACATAGTCAATAGCGCAAATGAAACTAGCTTTGTAAAGCTTGGTGATCTCATCATGGACTACCAATGCCATCTCAAGTATAACCTTGCATGCTTTCTGTTTAACTGGTTTGATGCAAGGGTCAAGGATGATGTTGTGTTGGACTAGTCAAGGATCTAGGCCCAACATGTCCTCGTATGACCATGCAAATGCTTTGATGTTATCATTAAGTACTTTAGTGATGTCTTGAGCATGCTAGGGTTTTAGCGAGGAGCTTAGTTTTAGTGTTCTTACCTCATCATTGTGCATTACCATAGGGATCTTGACAAGGGAATCCTCCATGACATCCCCTGCCTCAAGGTTAAGAGCCTTAACTAGATGGTCGGGCTAGTCTAGTGGTGCTTCAACAAATGCCATGTATTCATTGTAGGCTATAGACTCAAGGTCTAGGAAATAAGGGTTAATGCATTGCTTAATATTGTCATAAGGCCCCATGAGAACCAAGGGTGAGAAGATCTACTCCTGCATAGCCATGTCATGTCCTGAAAAAATAAACTAGAAAAACATCAAGTGGCACATATTTTGACAAAGTTAATATGCACAAATGAGAAAAATAAATCTAATGAAATTTGCTTAAGTATGCATGCAAATTGCTATGGGAGGTAAACATGTTTATGCTAGTCTTAGGCCTCGGTAGGCCACCGATGTGTCAAGCATGCCATTTTGAGGAGGGTCGGTCATGCTTAGGAGTGGGATTAGCTTGCACATTTTTAGGGTAGCAAAAAATCATCTTTTCAAGCTCAATATGATTGACTACACCCTCATCCAACTATGCTCTCCATTGGACATGTGGTGGCAAGCGTAGTCCCTAGTCGGTGGATCATTAAATGATCCTAGGAGGATATATAGACATGGTTTTACCATGGTAACTTGCCATTTTTTGCCATTTCACCATGATGTTGGAAGTGTAGTCTTGTTCCTGCTTTTGTCTTTAATGTCAATGGAGAGCATAGTTGGGGGAAAGATGACATGCCAAAGTGAACACCTTCACCTAGGGTTGGCAAATGTTGCTAAGGGAGAGAGAGCACTGAGCTGCCTATTGTAGGTGTTTGTGGAGGAGAGGAGGTCATTTGCATTAGGTAGGTACATCAACTACATTCTTCCCCTTTTCCTATTTTTCTATCTCTGTTGATTGTGATTTTTTCTTTTGGTGAGGGTTTTGTGGATTTTAGGAAGCATAGTCTCATGGTGCCACCTTGCACATCCTACCGCAGTAGTGGTAGTCACAACTATGCACTGTTTGCAATGTGGTGTGGTGGTAGGGAGGGCATGGAAAGAGGGAAGGTTTTTCTTGTCTAGTTTGGGCTTTTGGGGTCCTTTGGGGCTACATGTGTTTAAGGCTTTGTAGGGTTTGGAAGCTGCATAGGGTTTTGGGGCATGTGGGGTTTAGGGCCTTGGGCATTATGCTCTACGCTGTGGCTATGGGGGCCATGGCCATCATTTCATGATGCAATGTAGTTGAAGGGGGCCACGACTGCCATCGTGTGTCATTCTTTTCATCATTTTTTCTTTTTTATTTGGTTTTTTGTGTTGTGCCTACATAGGGTCTAGGGTTTCACACAAGCTGGGGCACGCAGGGTTGTAGGCCCATGAAGGGTTCTATAGTTGTGCGAGCTTTGCAGGGCTTGAGGGCCACAAGCATTCTGAGGATCATAGGCATTGAGCATTTTTTTTTGTTATTTTTGAGGAGCGAGGGTTAGAGCCCCATGCATTGTCCATCATGACATGGCTCTATGCAATGCAACCATGGTCACTACTAGGGTTTCGACAGTGGCAGGAGGGAGCACTATGATGGGCATGATGGAGATAAGGTTCTACTGCATTTTTCTTTAATTTTTTTCTAATGTTGACAGTGGCAGGTGACACAACCTACCATAGCAGCAAAGTGTAAGGTGGTGCCCTAGTAGGTATGACATGATGAGCATGGCACCATGGGGACTACGCTCTCCACGCATTAAGAGCGTAGTCTGCTAACTATTTGCTAAAATGCCTATTTTTTGAAGGTTGTAGTTTTTGCCAAAGTGTGTGCTTGCCAAAATGCCTATTTTTTAGGACTACTCTCTCCATTGTGGTAATCCAGAGTTAGTAAAAATTTTCCTAACTATGCACAGTGCTAAACTTGCAAAAACGTAGTATTAATCTTGCAAAATGTGTTATACCCCAATGAGTACCAGGCACGTCAAATGAGTTAATTGATGTCCTACATCCATGGAGCCCTAAGGTGTATTATCGAAATTAGGCATTTTTGCTAATTTATGTTAATAATTTATAATATATATATCAATATTTTACATCTATGCATGTATACTAATGCTTTGCTTGTTGCTTGATGATTGTAGGATGTTGCTAAAACCCATTTTGATCATAGTTGTGCTCATGGGAATCCTGTGTTGCATAAGTGAACCTATCCCCAACACCCCTATGCCAAACATGCAAGTAGATCATCAAGTTCTGGGAGCTCCTAGAGTACCTATTGTAGTAGTTCAGTGTGATGATGTGGTCACACTTGGTGGTTGAGGCTGCAAGTGCTATCATCGAGACACTACTACTTGGGCAAATCAAAACATTCTGAAGTTAGAAAAAATTTTGTTGGGATCTTGTGCAGCTAATGAAAAGATAGAATAAGAAAGTAGAGGAGGAAAAAGTTAAAAAACAGAATTAAGAAAAAGCTCAAAGTGACATTAACAAAGCAGAGCTAAAACATAAAACATTTTCGAGGATTCTCACCCCTTTTCAGTATGTCTCAAGCTAAGATGTACAATGTCAAGAGCACAAGTGCCTAATTTATAGTATCCCAACTTAGTTAAATCTAAAATTTGGAGGCAAAATAAAATTTAACTAGGCCCCACTCATTCAGGTTGAAGTGGGGGTGGGACGAAGCACTTAAATCCATTTCTAACAAGGAGTGAACGTAACTTTCTAGGATTTCGCCAATAAGAAACCATATTTGGAATAACATTCTAGAGAGTTGGATCTTTTTGGCGAAGCTGATCAAGTATATGGTTTAGGAGGGCCCTCGCGTTCAAGGATTTAGTAGAAGTACTAAAATCCAATTTGAAGATAAGAGAGGTCCATTTCCTAACACGAAGGTCATTATTTTGTTGGAGTCTAGCTAGAAGTGTTCCACGTGAAGTAGCAAGAACAAGGTTGAAGCATTTGACCAACAGACGAGAAGGATACCCTTGAGCATAAAGTTGTCAGAAGAGTTGCTACCAAATTTGTTGAAGATTGCCAAGACATGATTCCTGATGAGTTATCGTTGAAGTTCTGCAATGATGACTACTTTTTTCTAATGGAAAGGATGTCATAAGGAGAAAGGGATGTACTAGTATGCATTTAAGGGTTTTTTATAACACTTAGTAGAAATGATACCAATGTTAGCAAAATGAGGATCCTTGAAGAAGGTAACATTCAGAATATTAACTGCATAATCAGAAATTGGGGGGGGGGGGGGGGGCCAGTAATGTTGATTGATGAATAAACATTACCATATCAAGAGAGAAGAAGTGAAATGGAATCTTTAGAGCCATTATAAATGCCAAAAGCATCATTAATGAATCTTTTAAAATACAAAAGATTTTGGGAATTGGGAGCTGTGAAAACTTGTCTTTCAAGATGACATAAAAAAAGGCATGCATAAACAACGATGAAGTTGCTACCCATTGCAATGCCTCTAATCTATTTATATTGAACTCCATTGAATCCCAAGTAGTGTTCTCGAAGCACCAAAGAAGCAATCTCGAGAATGGCATTGCTATAGAGATTCTGCAAGGGGAATGGTTTTGCAAAAAAATATGTTTCAACCATATCTTTGAAGGAAGTAATGCCATGATTAGTGGGGATGTTAGGGTAAAGAGATTCTACATCAAAAATAAAGAAAAGTACATTAATAGGTAAAAATCTTGAATGGAGATCACGAATTAAGGTAGAGGAATCTTAAAGGTGATATGGTTGGGAACAAATGATTGGAAACAAAAAATAATGGAGGAGGCGTGAAGCGAGTTCAAGCACATAACCTGTGTAGGAGTAGATTGGGAGGCCAACCATTATAGGTTTGTGAATTTTAGGGATTAAATAGAAATTATAAGGTTTAGAGGCATTGCATTGAAGCATTGAATCCTTAAAATTATTAAAAACCTATAGGTAACAGTTGATGATAGAAAACAGTCGATGACAAAGATCATCCTATGTAACAGAATCCACACACAAGTAAACATTCGAATCGGAAAGTTGCCCGATTGCTTCTTGAAGATACCAAGAGGAATCTAAGACACAAAATCCAAGATTTTTATCCACAAGCTAAATGATGATGCTCATGTCTTTTTGAAATTTGCAAAGTGCTTCAAAAAGACGACATGGTAGAGGTAGTTAACTGCTAAAATCAATAGAGGAGAGTGCAACTTCAAGGGAAGCAAGGAAATTACAAATGCAATTTTCGAGCTTGAGATTGAAACTACTAATTGGAGGATTCCAATTGTTACATTGATGGAATTTCATTTTAGCAATTTGAGTTGCCATAATAAACAATGAAGATGAAAATATATCATGGGTCGTGATATCACGTATGCGATATCGTGTACGTGATATCTCATCTGCCCGCGATATTATGTACGTGATATCACAGTCAGCCATAATTTCTATAAATAAGAGGCTGCTCTCCCTCATTTGGCATCCTAGGCTAGAAGTAGCAAAGCTCTGGAGGATTGATCACTCCAGAGGTAGAATATTCTCCATGTGCCCGTAGTAGGAATCCCCCAAGTGAACGGTTCTTTATTCGAGTAGCTTTGTACCTAAACGTAAGTTGTGTAGTGCAATAAAGACGAGCTTTGTGGATAAACCTTGCAGTACATGGATAGATTTATTTAATGTTATTTATTACTTTCCTAGTAGCACGGCATGAGTACGACTTAGTTATGAGCATTGACGAATGTGTACGGATAACCAAGGAATTAGCTACTCATTGCGATTAGATTCTCTCACCTTTATCTCCTAGAACGTGGAACAAGTACGACTTGATTACGAGCATCTACGGAGGTGTACAGCTAGTCAAGGAATCGGCTGCTCGTCACACTTAGGCTAGTTAGGTGCCTCAGTATGACCGCTTCAAGCACGTGCATTACGTGTGGTAATCCCAGTAACGATTAGCATTTGGTAGCCACAGTTGCACAGTTCAGGGTGTGTATGGTAAGTGGGAATGGATGCTGACGCTAGTTAATTTAGAGTTAGAACATTAGTTAGAGTAGTTAGTTCTCTCAACCCTTCACCCCTTAGCATAGGAGATAAACCATAAAAGACCAAAAAATAATCATATACCTCGAACTTACTTAACCATACACCGTGACAACAACAAGTATGTCTGGGAAGACAACGATTAATTAACCCCAAGTGTTCCTTGCGGCGTTTAGGCATTTAGTCTGCGAAGTTCGACCGGATCGTGCGTGCTACGCTCGTTTCGTATGGTTGAGTGTAGGTGTACCTCGCCACTCATCAGAAGTCGAGCAAAAGCTATGAATTCTTTGAGAATGTAGTTTTGATCAATGGGGAGAGGTCGAGGGATAAATTAAGTCCAAAGTTGAGAACTTTAATTTCGTTGGCTAAAAGAGTGCATGATAAAAAATTATGGATCACAAAATTAGAGATATGATTTTCGATTCTGCGAACTATTTTACATGCAAAGAGCAAATGTGTGTACGAATTCTGGTTGATGGCAAGAAACCAAAAGTTTAAACGTGATCAAGGTGAGGAGTTTTAGATGTGTAGTGAAAAATTTCATAGGTGGAGTAAACGGTTAGTGGCTCAAATAGCATAGAATTTAGACTCAGTGGAGGGTTGCTTGGGGCAGAGACTAAAAGTAATGGCACAAAGGTAACTGGTGTGGAGGTCGAGGTCACTGAAAAATGAAAGGGAGTGGTTGAAGGGGGCAAAACGGGATGGGTTTGGGTTGTATTGGGATATGGCAAAGGGGTTTGGTTTAGTGGTTGAATTTGGGGCCCAGCCCATGGTGAATTGGTACAGGCTAGATGCTTCAAGTTTAAATTTTCATTTGATTTGTGCCCTCCATCATTTACAAAGCTATTGTTAACAAAATCATTGTTAACCAAACCATTATTTAAGAATATGTCATCCTGTTGTGAACCTTGAAAACCCTATAGATTGTCATTTTTTTTTGGAGCCATTATCGTTGGTCCCATTGTTGCTTCCACTAACATCGCCATTGAAAAACTTATTGTTGTTGCCATTGTTAAAAGATTGGTTGAATTTTTTTCCATGACTGTGATCTAGGACAAGTGCACCACCTGTTGCCTGCTGCACACGGGGTTAAGGCAGCCGTTGGTCACCTCGCGTGCTGCTGCCTCCTTGTGCGCCACCTCACGCACCGCATGCATTGCCTCAGGCATTGTGAATGTTGTGTGTGCCACCATGGGCACCATGCACACTACCACCTCACCCGCCGTCACCATGCATGCTCGAAAAACCTTGAAAACCTTAATGCAAATCAAAGTTCTAAAAACCCTAACATGAGCCAGAGTACAGAGAACCACCGCAATTGAGAGCCAATTGCTTGTAGGTTGTAGACCTACCATTGCTGAAATCTGTCTGTAGACTGTGAACAAGGTACCGCGAGTTCGAT
Organism: Gnetum montanum; assembly: GCA_015680685.1. Taxonomy (NCBI): domain Eukaryota; kingdom Viridiplantae; phylum Streptophyta; class Gnetopsida; order Gnetales; family Gnetaceae; genus Gnetum; species Gnetum montanum. The sequence continues at coordinate 138,594 of MNCI01018250.1, forward strand.
CTAGGGTTTGGTTAATTTGGCCACAATTGCTGTTGCTGCTAGTTTTGCCTAGAATTTGGCTGTTGTTGCCATTTTTTTTACTATTGATTTGTCTACTACTGATAATGAATGTTTTTCTAGTTTTGCCATCCTACGTTAGACTAAGGTTATTGCAGATTTGGCAGAGATAGATCAGGGTTAGGCTCAAAACCTGATGACTATTTATGCTGCAAGAAACTGTCATCTGTCTGTGTGCTGCGATTTTGCTATTTTTGGCATTTTTGATGTTGGTTTCGACATAGAGAAAAATTTGGAGAAATGATGCCACAATATTTTAGCCATTCACCAAATTTTTGAAATGTTACATCCCATTTCTGATGCATAATTTCTTTACAAACTTCCTTAATTGTGGGCATGGCATTAAGGTGGTCTATCTCAACTTTGATGATAGATGCTGCATTCTTATGTTTTTCCTTTGCTTTTCTTTGAGCATCGACATGAATGTCAAATTGAAGATGTTCATTGAAGAAAGCCTACTCCAATTTCTTGATGCAAGCCTACATTAGAGCATTCTGAAATGGGGGTGGTTGTTGAATGCAATCAATGCATTCAACCAGCTTTTGCACAGCATTATGTGGGATGGACTCCACCTTTTGATGATGTGTTTTAGCTGAGATGATTTCAGCATGGAGCTAGGCTTCTTGGAGCCTAAGGTTGTGCTTATGCTAAAGTGCCAAAAATTTTTGCTGGAGGCTAGTGTCACCTTTTGGAGAAGAGGCTTTAAGACTAGGAGCCAAAATTTGAAGACTATGAACAAGCAATTTTTTGGAATGAAGATGCTCGATTCATTCCTTGGTTCGTTGAGAACGATCAGCAACATAAAGGTGTTTTCGAAAACCTTTAGCTACCATTTAAATTATTTCCTGTAAAACATTAGGAATTGTAGTAGAATCGTTACAAATAGGAATAGAGGCTTGAGCATCATGAAGCTATTGTTGGAGAGTAGCACATTGTGAATGAGCTTTCGAAAGTTGTTGTTGACAAAGAGAGAAATTGGAGAGAAGTTTGTCAACTTCACATTTAGTCCTAAAGGAGATATTAAGAAATGTCTCTATAGAACCAAAAGGATCATCTTGAATTGGTCAATTCACAAGACACAGACCTACAGCCAGATTCATGTCCTATTTCGATAGAGCATCCAGTGTATGCAATTGTTTTCGTGATGAACCTGTAGAAGGATCTGAATTCAACTCATGTTGGGAACTTGCAAGAGTTCATTAATTGAAAGCAAATGAAGGTTGACTTGCAGAGCTCATTTCTGTTTAGGTAGCAAGATAGACAAAGAATTTTGGGGTTAGAAAAAATTTTGTTGGGATATTGTACGACTAATAAAAAGATGGAATAAGAAAGTAGGAAAAAGTTAAAAAAACAGAATAAAGAAAAAGCTCAAATTAACATGTACAAAGTAGAGCTAAAACATAAAACGGTTTTTGGGATTCTCACCCCTTGTCAGTATGTCTTAAGCTAAGATGTGCAATGTCAAGAGCATAAGTACCTAATTTCTAGTGTCCCAACTTAGTTAAATCTAAAATTTAGAGGCAAAATAAAATTTAAGCCCCACTCATTTAGGCCAAAGTGGGGGTGGGACAAAGTACTTTAATTTGTTTTTAACAAGGAGCGAATGCAGCTTTCTAGGCTTTTGCAAGTAAGCGACCACATATGGAATGACGTTTTAGAAAGTATAGGATTTAGTATAGGGTTTACGATTTAGAAAAACTTTTAGGATTAGAAAAAAATTTGTTTTTTGTTTTTGTCTTTCTTTTTATTGTTTGTTTTTATCTTTGGTTGCCTAGTGGCATTGCCTTAGCACATTAATGAGGGGTGCAAGTCCCCAAAAATATTTTGTGTAACAACTAACATTGTGCAATGCTATGAGCTTTTCTGTTTTTAACTAATTTTATAGTTCTATAGTTTTTCCTCTATTGTGTTATCGTTTCTTTACGAAGACACATGAGATCCATTCAAAATTTTTAACTCCTAAAATTTCTTTCTAACTCGTTTCCTTGGAAATGTTGAACTCTGCATGCTAGTTACTATTCTTTGGATTCTAACCATTTTCATTTTCTTATTTTTGGTTAGACATATCCTTTGCAAGTTCTTCATAGTTGATTCTTGTTGCTAGACTTCGTGGACCATGACATGATGCTACATCTAGTCTCGTGTCTTGGGAAACTGCCTAGCTTATGTGGATCCTCTTGGTTGTCGTTTCTTTTAATACTGTTCTTCTTCAATATCACCACTTCCTTTGCAGCTTTCCTTCAATGCCATTGTATCTCTTCTTTCCTCCACTATTGGATTCTAGCACTATTGTAGCTCTTTGCTTCGTTGCTATTGATGGTTTTCGTTCATTGCTATTGCCGATGGACACCTACGATCTTGTCATTCTATAGTGTTGTCAAATCTCTCATGTCCACTAAACAAACATGAGAGCATTCCTAAACCCTATACTTCTTTAGCTCTACCAAAGGATTCAACTTTATGACTAATCGCCATTTGGAAAATTGTTTGTAACAGCTACCAGTACTACTTTCCACCCCATCTTGGCCAGTACGAGTGGGGCCAGTTCTATTTTTTGTTTTTATCTTTCTTTCTATTTTGAAGTTGGGAGCCTGTAAATTCATTGTATTAGCATGCTCATCTCCTTGCCTCTACAGCTTTGGCTGCCTAACCGCATTGCCTTAACACACTAATGAGGGGTGCAAGTTCCCGCAAACATTTTGTGTAATAACTAATGTTGTGCAATGCTATGATCTTTTCTGTTTCTAACTATTTTTACAATTCTATAGTTTTTACTCTATTGTGTTATTGTTTCTTTGCTAAGTCACACAAGATCTACTCAAAACTTTTAAGTCCCAAACTTTTTAAGTCCAAATTTTTCTTTGCATCGAAACCAACATCAAAAAGGCCAAAAATGACAGAACTGTGACACGCACACAAATGATAGTTTCTTGCAGCAACAATAGTCATCAAGTTCTAAGCTTGACACTGATCTATCTCTACTAGATCTGCAACAACCTCAATCCACTGCATGATGGCAAAACTAGTAGAACATTCATCATCAGTAGCAAACAAATCAACAGCAGAAAAAATGGCAATAGTAGCCAACTTCTAGGAAAAACTAGTGGCAACAAAAGCTACGGCCAAATCAACCAAACCCTGGATCTAACTTGCCATAGCCTGTTTGCAGTATGTAGACAGATTTCAGTAATGGCCGGTCTACAACCCGCAGGCAATTGGTTGTCAATCGCAATGGTTCTCTGTACCTTGGCTCACGTTAGGATTTTCAGAACTTTGATTCACATCAAGGTTTTTAGAGTTTTTTGGGTGTGTGTGGTGATGAAAGGTGCGGTGCCAGCATGCACGGCGCCCGTGGTGGCACATGCAACATTCATAGTGCATAAGGTAGCGCACACGGTGTGTGAAGCAGCGCATGAGGTAACCAACGACTGCGTCAACCCTATGCGTGGCAAGCAATAAGTGGTGTGCTTATCCCAGATCAGGGACGTGGTAGAAACTTCAACCAGTCTTTTAATGACAATAGCAACAATCAATTTTTCAACGATGATGTTAGTGACGATGGCAATGGGGCCAACGGCAACAGCTCCGGTAGAAACGACAATTTGCAGGGTTTTCAAGGTTCGCAACAGGACGACAGATTTTTATATAATGGTTTGGTTAACAATGGTTTTGTTAAAATAGCTTTGTAAATGACAGAGGGCACAAATCAAATGAAAATTTAAACTTGAAGCATCCAACCCGTACCAATTCACCATGGGCTAGGCCCCACATTCAAGCACTAAACCAAACCCCTCTACCACATCCCAATACAACCCAAACTCATCCCCATCCACCCCCTTCAACCACTCCCTTTCATTTTTCAGCGACCTCAACCTTCACACCAGTTGCCTCTAGGCCATTACTTTCAATCTCTACCTCAAGCAACCTTCCGTTGAGTTTAACTTCTGCGCTATCTGCACCATTGCCCATTCACTCCACCCACCGAAGTTTGCACCACACATCTAGAACTCCTCACCTTGATGGTGTTTAAACGTTTGGTTGCTTGCCATTAACCAAAATTCATATGCATAGAACTCCTCACCTTGATGGTGTTTAAACGTTTGGTTGCTTGCCATTAACCAAAATTCATATGCATATTTACTCTTTGTGTGTGAAACAATTCGTGAAATCAAAAATCACAACTCTAATTTCGCAATCCATAATTTTTCATCGCACACTCTTTCAACAAATGAAATTAAAGTTCTAAACTTTAGACTTAAATTTATCCCTTAGCCTTTTTCCATGGATGGAAATTCCATTCTCAAAGAATTCACCACTTTTGCTTGGCTTCTTCATCTTCGGAATTCTTTTAAAAATAAACCTAAAGATACATTTTCATTTTCATCATTTATTATGGCAACTCAGATTGCTAAAATGAAACTTCATCAATGTAACAACTAGAATCCTCTAATTAGCAATTTCAATCTTGAGCTCGAAAATTACATTCACAATTGCCTTGCTTCCCTTGAAGTTGCACTCTTCTCTATTGATTTCAGTAGCCAACCACCTCTACGAGCACTTTGAAAACTTCAAAAAGACACAAGCATTGTCATTCATCCAACGAATAAAAATCTTGGAGTTTGTATCTTGAATTCCTCTTGATATCTTTAAGAAATAACCAGGCAACTTTCTGATTCACATGTTTTCACGCATGCATTTCTCTATGTCATCATTGTCTACGCATGCATTTCTCTATGTCATCTCAAAAAATATGTTTTCATGACTCCCGATTCCCAAAATTTTTTGTATTTCAAAAGATTTATTAATAATGCTTTTGGCATCTAAAATGGTTTTGAAGATTCCCTTTCACTTCTTCTCTCCTGATATGGTAATGTTTATTTAACAATCAACATTACTCCCACCATTTTTGATTCTGCAGTTAATATTTTGGATGTTACCTTCTTTAAGGATCCTCATTTCGCTAACACTAATATCCTTTCTACTAAGTGTTATCAGAAACTCTTGAATGGATACCAGTACATCCCTTTCTACTCATGGCATCCTTTCTATTAGAATAAAGCATTCATCATTGCAAAACTTAAATGGTACCTTATCAAGGAATCATGTCTTGGTAATCTTCAACAAATTTGACAACTATTCTAATGATTTCGTGCTCGAGGGTATCCTTCTTGCCTATTGGTCAAATGCTTCAACCTTGTTCCTGCTGCTTCACGTGGATCACTTTTGGCTAGACTTCAACAAAATAATGATGTTTGTGTTAGGAAATGGACCCCCCTCATCTTCAAATTAGATTTTAGTACTTCTACTAAATCCTTGAATATGAGGGCCCTCTTAAACCCTATACTTGATCGGCTTCACCAAAAATATCCAACTCTCTATAACATCATTCTAGATCTAATTGCTTGTTGGTGAAATCTTAGAAAGTTGTATTCGCTCCTTGTTAGAAACAGATTCAAGTGCTTCGTCCCACCGCCACTTTGGCCTAAACAAGTATGGCCCAATTAAATTTTATTTTTCTTCCAGATTTTAGATTTAACTAAGTTAGGATACTATAAATTAGGCATTTCTACTCTTAACATTACACATCTTAGCTTGAGACATACTGATGAGGGGTGAGAATCCCCAAAAACGTTTTATGTTTTAACTCGGCTTTGTTAATGTCAATTTGAGCTTTTTCTTCATTTTGTTTTTTAACTTTTTCCTCCTTTGCTTTCTTATTCTTTCTTTTTGTTAGTCACATAAGATCCCAACAAAATTTTTTCTAACCCCAAAATTTTTTTCTAATCCTTTAAAAAATTTTCTAATCCAAAATTTTTTTAACCCCTAAAAAATTTTTCAAACCTTAAACCCTAAACCCTATACTTGATCAACTTCGCAAAAATGATCCAACTCTCTAGAACGGCATTCTAAATGTGGTTGCTTGTTGGCGAAATCTTAAAAAGCTACGTTCGCTCCTTGTTAAAAACATATTCAAGTGCTTTGTCCCACCTCCACGTTTGCTTGAACGAGTGGGGCCTAGTTAAATTTTTTTTTGCCTCCAAATTTTAGATTTAACTAAGTTGGGACACTATAAATCAGGCACTTATGCTCTTGACATTACACATCTTAGCTTAAGACATATTGATGAGGGGTGAGAATCCCCAAAATTTTTTTATGTTTTAGCTCTACTTTGTTAATGTTAATTTGAGCTTTTTCTTCATTTTGTTTTTTAACTTTTTCCTCTTTGCTAGTCACATAAGATCCCAACAAAATTTTTTTTAACCCCAAATTTTTTTGTCTATCTTGCTACCTAATGAAAATGAGCTATGTAGGTCAGCCTTTATTTCCTTTTGATTAATCAACTCTTGCAAGTTTCCAACATGAGTTGAATTCAGATCCTTTTGCAGGTTCATCATGGAAACAATCACATACACTAGATGCTCCATCGGAACAGGACATGAATCTGGCTATAGGTTTGTGTCTTGTGAATTGACTAGTTCAAGATGATACTTTTGGTTCTATAGAGGCATTTTTTTATGTCTTCTTTAGGACCACACGTGAAGTTAATGAACTTCTCTCTAATCTCTCTCTTTGTCAACAACAACTTTCGAAAGCTCATTCACAATGTGCTACTCTCCAACAACAGCTTCATGATGCTCAAGCCTATGTTCCTATCTCTAACAATTCTACTATAATTCCTAATGTTTTATAGGAAATGATCTAGATGATAGCTAAAGGTTTTTGAAAACACCTTTATGCTGCTAATCACTCTCATCTGACCAAGAAATGCATCAAGCAGCTTCATTCCAAAAAGTTACTTATTCATAGTCTTCAAATTTCGGCTCTTGATCTCAAAGCATCTTCTTAAGAAGGTGATGCTAACCTCCAATAATAATTTTTGATGCTTCAGTACAAGCACAACCTTAGGCTCCAAGAAGCCTACCTCCATATTGAAATCATTGCAGCTGAAGCACATCGTCAAAAGGTGGATTCCTTCCCACATGACGTTGTGCAAAAGCTAGTTAAATGCATTTCTTGCATTCAACAACTAGCCCCATTTCAGAATGCTCTAATGAAAGCATACACCAAGAAACTAGAGGAGGCTTTCGTTAATGAACATCTTCAATTTGACATTCATGCTAATGCTCAAAGAAAAGAAGAGGAATAACGCAAGAATGCAACATCCACTACCAAAGCTAAGGCAATCCACCTTAATCCCATAACCATGGTCAAAGAAGTCTGTAAAGAAACTATGCTTCAAGAGTGGGGTGCAACGTTTCAAAAATTTGGGAAATGGATGAAAGAGTGTGGCATCATTCCTCCAAATTTTTTATGCATTAAAACTAGCATCAAAAAGGCTAAAAATGGTAGAATCATGGCATGCAGAGAAATGGTAGTTTCTTGCCACAGTAATAGTCATCGGTTCTGAGCTTGACATCGATCTATCTCTACTAGATTTGCAATAATCTTAGTCCACTACACAGTGGAAAAACTAGTAGAACATTCATCATTAGCAACAAACAAATCAACAATAGAAAAAATGGCAATAGTAGCCAAATTCTAGGCAAAACCAATGGCAACAATAGTTGTGGCCAAATCAACCAAACCTTGGATCCAAATCGTGGTAGCCTATTCGCAGTGTGTAGACAGATTTCAACAATGGTAGGTCTACAACCCACCGGCTACCAACTGTCAATCATGATGATTCTTTGTACTCTAGCTTGTGTTAGTGTTTTTAGAACTCTTATTCGTGTTAAGGTTATCACGATTTGTTGGGCATGCGTGACAATTTTGGGGGATGTGGCAGCACACGTGGTGCCATGGTGGCATGCACAACATTCATGATGCTCAAGCTAGTGTGCACAGTGTGTGAGGTGGTGCATGAGGAGGTGACAATGCATGAGGCAACCAATGACTACATCAACCCTATGCATGATAGGCAACAAGTGGCATGCCTATCCCAGATCATGGCCACGGTAAAAACTTCAACCAGTTTTTTAATAGTAGTAGCAACAATCAATTTTTCAATGGCAATGTTAGTGGTGACGGCAATGGGGCCAGTAGCAACGGTTCCAACAGAAATGATAATCTGCAGGATTTTCAAGGTTCATAATAGGATGATGGATTTTTAAATAATGATTTGGTTAACAATAGTTTTGTTAAAAATAGCTTTGTAAATGATGGATGGCACAAATCAAATGAAAATTTAAACTTGAAGTGCCTAGCCTGTACCAATTCACCACGGGTTGGGCCCCACATTCAAGCACTAAACCAAACCCCTCTACCACATCCCAATACAACCCAAACCCATCCTCATCTACCCCCTTCAACCACTTCCTTTCATTTTTCAGTGACCTCAACCTCCATACCAATTGCCTCTAGGACATTACTTTCAGTCTCTTCCCCAAGAAATCCTCCATCAAGTCTAGCTTCTGCATTATCTATGCCATTGCCCATTCACTCTACCTACCGAATTTTACACCACACATCAAGAACTCCTCACCTCAATCATGTTTAAACTTCTAGTTGCTTGCCATCAACCAAAATTCATACGCACATTTGCTCTTCATGCGTAAAATAGTTCACGAAATCAAAAATCACATCTTTAATTTCATGATCCATAATTTTTCATCATGCACTCTTTCAGCAAATGAAATTAAAGTTCTAGGCTTTGGATTTAAATTTATCTCTCGGCCTCTCCCAATGGATCAAAACTTCATTCTGAAAGAATTCACCACTTTTGCTTGGCCTCTTTGTTTTCAGAATTCCTTTAAAAATAAACCTAAAGATACATTTACATCTTCACTATTTATTATGGCAACTCAGATTTCCAAAATGAAAATTCACTGATGTAATAATTGGAATCCTCCAATTAGCAATTTCAATCTCAAGCTTGAAAATTGCATTCACAATTGTGTTACTTTCCTTGAAGTTGCACTCTCCTCTATTGATTTCAATAGCTGACTACCTCTTCCTCATCATCTTTTTGAAGCACTTCACAAACTTCAAAAAGACATGAACATCATCATTTGGCCTGTAGATAAAAATCTTGGAGTTTGTATCCTAGATTCCTCTTAGTATCTTCAAGAAGCAACTAGGCAACTTTCCGATTCGGATGTTTACTTGGCTGTGGATTCTACTCCATGGGATGATCTTTATCATCTACTGTTTTCTATCATCAACCATTACCCACAGGTTTTCAATAATTTTAAGGATTCAATGCTTCAACGTAAGGCCTCCAAACCTTGTAATTTCTATTTAATCCCTAAAATTCACAAACCTGTAATGGTTGGCTACCCAATTTTCTCCTACACAAGTTATGTGCTTGAACCTACCTCACACCTCCTCCATTATTTGTTATTTCCCATCATTTATTCCTAACCATATCACCTTCAAGATTCCTCTACCTTGATCTGTGATCTCCATTCAAGATTTCTACCGCTTAATTTACTTCTGTTTATGTTTGATGTAGAATCTCTTTATCCCAGCATCCCCACCGATCATGACATTGCTGCTCTCAAAGATATGGTTGAAACATATTTTTTTGCAAACCCATTCCCCTTGTAGAATCTCTATAGCAACACCATTTTGGAGCTCGCTTTTTTGGTGCTTTGAGAGCACTACTTAGAATTCAATGGAGTGCAATGGGTAGCAACCTCACCATTGTCTACGCATGCCTTTTTCTATATCATCTCAAAAGACAAGTTTCCACAACTCTCAATTCCTAAAATCTTTTGTATTTCAAAAGACTCATTGATGATGCTTTTGGCATCTGGAATGGCTCTAAAGATTCCCTTTCACTTCTTTTCTCCCTATATGGTAATATTTATTCATCAATCAACATTACCCCCATCATTTTTTATTTTGCAATTAATATTTTAGATGTTACATTCTTCAAGGGTCCTCATTTTGCTAGCGCTGGTATCTTTTCTACTAAATGTTATAATAAATCCTTGAATACATACCAGTACATCCCTTTCTTCTCATGGCATCCTTTCCATCAAAAGAAAGCATTCATTATTGTATAACTTAAATAGTACCTCATCAAGGAATCATGTCTTGGCAATCTTCAACAAATTCGACGGTCACTCTTTCGATGACTTCATGCTCGAGGGTATCCTTCTCGCCTGCTGGTTAAATACTTCAACCTTGTTCCTGTTGTTTCACATAGATCACTTCTGGCTAGACTTCACCAAAGTAATGACGTTCTTGTTAGGAAACTAACCCCTCTCATCTTCAAATTGGATTTCAATGCTTTTACTAAATCCTTGAACGTGAGAACCTTCGTAAACCCTATACTTGATTAGCTTCCCCAAAAAGATTTAACTTTCTAGAACGTCATTCCAAATGTGATTGCTTGTTGGCAAAATCCTAGAAAGCTGTGTTCGCTCCTTATTAGAAATAGATTCAAGTGCTTTATCCAACCCTCACATTGGCTTGAATGAGTGGGGCCCAGTTAAATTTTATTTTGCCTCCAAATTTTAGATTTAACTAAGTTGGGATACTATAAATCAGGCACTTGTGCTCTTGACATTGAACATCTTAGCTTGAGACATACTGATGAGGGGTGAGAATTCCCAAAAATGTTTTATGTTTTAGCTCTACTTTGTTAATGTCAATTTAACCTTTTTCTTCATTCTATTTTTTAACTTTTTCCTCATCTACTTTCTTATTCCATCTTTTCGTTAACTGCACAAGATCACAACAAAATTTTTTCTAACACAAAAATCTTTTCTAACCCCAAAATTTTTTTTCTAACCTCAAAATTTTTTCTAACCCTAAAATTTTTTTTCTGAGCCTACTGCTAACATTGATGGGACAAGAGGCTCAAGTAGAGGTCCTAGGGACATTTAGAAATTATCTAGAGTATGGCGTATGATGAGGCTTGCTTGTTATAACAATAGCAACACCATTTTTTTCACACAGCAATTACATACTCCATTCCAAAATCCATCCAGAATCATCTACTGCATTGAAGGGTAAGTGCTTCTATGGCTTATGCAATGTTTTTCACTACTTTCTCATGTTAAATTGTTAATGGTTCTATGTTTGATTACCAGGCTTTGATTTGATGAAGATCGATCCAAATGCTCTAGCTTTAACCCACACTACCTTAGACGTTTTCTAGTCTAGCATGAACGCTCAAGCAACCATGATTGAGTAGATGGAACATGATCTAGAGACCTATATCTCCCATCACCCAAATGTGTACAAGCAATGCAGGATCCACAACTGGTTAGCTGGTGAGATTAACTCTAAGGAGGTGCCTATAGCACCACCCCCATCTTGTACTCCTTTTGTGCCATGTACATACCTACATTTTGGCTCATGTACTTGTGTATGTGCCTTTCAATTCACCTTATTTGCATGATGACACACTAACCTTATTTTGCTTTGCATTGCAGTGGTAGTTACCTCATTCAAGGTGACAGTAGTAACCGTGGATCACATAGAGGCCACCCTCATCATAAAATATGGGGATGTGGAAGGTGCACAACATTGGCTATGCCACAAAGCATAATATGAATTAATAGCTTGACTCACATGTGCTAGGTTAATGGACCTATTCTTGGTCCTTAGCTTGAGTATCCTAGTGGCTAAAATGGTCATCATCATTGAATTCTTTAGTAGCAATGTTAGGGGGTTTTTCACCCAAGTGTGTAGCATGACGGTAGTGCTAGACCTCAGCAAGGCCTCCTACTAATGGCCTAATGATTATCGATAAGGCCAATAGGGAGGTGGACTGTAGATAGGAGATCGAGGATTAGTTGGGGGCCACTTGATCTCTCAAAGGAATTTTGATCAAAGATGTGTAGGTGCCTAGGGTGCAGGAGCTCTACCCTCTATTTCATGCTTGTGCCTTTCCAAAGATGCTCTCCCAAGGAAAGATAGTAGAGGTGGAATAGTCATAGGTGTCTGTCTACATGCAAAGATTTCTCAGCTTTGATTCAACCTCTAGGCGAGGTCCCATGTCCACTTCACCTTCTTTGCAGGATACCTGTGAAGGTTTGTAGAGCTTCTAGTTGTGTAGGATGATGGATGATGGGTGATGTATGATCATGAGTAGTTGTCTCGACCATGGGTCAAACATATGTTTTTGACCACAAGTGCATAGGACCCTTTAGAGGAGATCGATGAGCTGTTATCAGTAACAACCAAAGGTTCCTATGGAACACTCACATTATTCATGCGATAATATGGGTGAGGGTCCTCTAGTTGGCACTAAGAACATGAGCAAGGTGGATTGCTACATAGCAAAGATGGTGGGGCCATCCAAGGTGAAAATCAAGAGGCCACACCCTCAATAGGAAGTTGCCCCTGAGATTAGAAAGCCAAGCAGCAAAAAGATCTATATTAGGCTACAAGATTTGTGTGAGGATGTTGTAGGTTAGTATCCATGTATGCTAGATTCTTTAGTTGTATTTATTCATGTATTTTTTATGTTTTTTTATGCTATAATGTTAGTTAGCTAATGTACTATGCCTTACATGTGCATGTGTTACTTCCTAAAAGAGAAGAGAGGGTTGCAAGAGTAGTAGCCAAAGCAACAGTAGAGGAAGCACTGCCACCCCCCCCCCCCCCCCCCCCCTTTGAGCTAAGGAGGAGGTAGCTCATGGAGATGAGCTTCATGAGGTAGAAAAGGTCCTCTGGTAGTTGGAAGAAGAGGGGTTGCTCTACCCCGAAGGGGGTGATTTTGACACTTTTTTTAATGGTACGTAGTTAGGTGACACTTTGTTTAATGGTACGTAGTTAGGTGAGCCCCCTACACTCATACCTAAGGGCTTGCTAGGTAATTTACTTTTATTACTGTTGGCACATTTAGCCATTTCATGGAACAACAAAAGTAGATATTCAAAGGGAACGATATAGAACATGATTAAAATATGTAAATGATATTAATTCCACCCCAATGGTCATCACAAGATTTGGTCATTTTAACATGGATATGCATAATCCTGAAAGTCTTATCTTCATACATAGAATGTCAGAAATAGAAAACAAGATTGGTTGCTAATATATTAGATGGATGATTGAATGGCAAGAATTAAGTGGAACTTCACTCAAGGGACTACAATTCTCAGCAGAAATGCATCCATTATTAGTAAAAACATAGGTTGTTTTTGGAGAAAATCTAGATCAAGTTATGCTGAAAATCAGAAGGGTCTGCACATATAATTTCCATTATTGCCATAGATAAAAACGTACCACAGGCTATGGTTGTTACTGTACAGCAATGTTCATATCTGAGAGCATTAAAACAGGGTTCATCAATTGTCCTAAACATACATCTTATGGATGCAAAATCATTCCAAAACCATTGGAAGCAGCACATCCAATTCAAAGGCCAGATTGCAGGGGAAAATGGAAATATTCAAAAATGATGTAAGCAAGAGTCTGCAAAAACAGAGGAAATGAACTCTGTGTTGAGAAGAAATAGTTACTGAATACTATCAGTAACTGGGTTGAACATAGAGAGAAAAAATGTAGTAGCAATGGCAATGAAAACGCAGTGACGCTAGCTGCCAAGAAAACGCCAGAATCCCTGTATATTCTATTTAAAATTTTGTCAAACACTTGCTGCGAAGGGTTTCTTTGTTTTGATTCTCCAATGAGCCTAATCTCGTGGCTAAAGGGTACAACAAATAAATGACACAAGATTAGAACGTAGCCGGTTGCCACGCCTATGCCTTTGCCTGCAACTCTGGACAGTTACAAGCAAAAACTACCAAACAAAATATGAATGCACCGGACACTATGGCTGAAGGTTCTCAAATTTGAGTGAGTTAGTAAGTTAGTAGATGATGACCGCGGGAAGCTGTTCCAACTGCAATCGCATTGTAAGGGTTCAATAGATGACACACGGCCACGACAGACGCGGAAGACATGGAGAAGGCGGCAGCAAAGCAGCAACAGGGTTTCAGCAACATCAGCAACGAACTAACGGTGGTAATCGCGACCTTGGACCAACGTGATGTAGCGCAGTGGCAGGAATAACGGACGGAGCAGTTCGGCAGCGGTGGCACACGTCGCGGGATGGCGTGCACAAGAAGGAGCATGCAGAGCATCGCGGTTAACCGCGTCACAAAACGTTTACATTTGCAGNTCACAGGCTATGGTTGTTACTGTACAGCAATGTTCATATCTGAGAGCATTAAAATAGGGTTCAGCAATTGTCCTGAACATACATCTTATGGATGCAAAATCATTCCAAAACCATTGGAAGCAGCACATCCAATTCAAAGGCCAGATTGCAGGGAAAAATGAAAATATTCAAAAATGATGTAAGCAAGAGTCTGCAAAAACAGAGGAAATGAACTCTGTGTTGAGAAGAAATAGTTACTGAATACTGTCAGTAACTGGGTTGAACACAGAGAGAAAAAACGCAGTAGCAATGGCAATGAAAACGCAGTGACTCTAGCTGCCAAGAAAACGCCAGAATCCCTGCATATTCTATTTAAAATTTTGTCAAACACTTGCTGCGAAGGGTTTCTTTGTTTTGATTCTCCAATGAGCCTAATCTCCTGGCCAAAGGGTACAGCAAAGAAATGACACAAGATCAGAACACAGCCGGTTGCCACGCCTACGCCTTTGCCTGCAACTCTGGACAGTTACGAGCGAAAACTACCAAACAAAATATGAATGCGCCGGACACTATGGCTGAAGGTTCTCAGATTCGAGTGAGTTAGTAAGTTAGTAGATGATGACCGCGGGAAGCTGTTCCAACTGCAATCGCGTTGTAAGGTTTCAACAGATGACACACGGCCACGACGGACGCAGAAGACGTGGAGAAGGCGGTAGCAAAGCAGCGACAGGGTTTCAGCAATGTCAGCAACGAACTAACGGCGGTAATTGCGACCTTGGACCAACCTGATGCAGCGCGGTGGCAGGAATAACGGACGGAGCAGTTCGGCAGCGGTGGCACGCGTCGTGGGATGGCGCACACAAGAAGGAGCGGGCAGAGCATCACGGTTAACTGCATCACAAAACGTTTACATTTGCAGTATCTTTGCCCTTCCATAAGTAAACGTATTTGCTATCCTATGGAGTCAATTTTATAACTTATTATAAAATGGTGA
>MNCI01018250.1:154296-176844 GCA_015680685.1 Gnetum montanum
TTATTACGAAGTGTTTACTCGTGTCATTTTACCTTGTTTAAATATTTGAGATCCACACAAATCTGCTTTCTTTTCTTTTCTGTCTATTTCCATTAAATCTTGCTCTATTTCTAGTTTTCTTGTGGAACTACTTCTTTCTCTGGGGAAAATTAGGAGTAGATTTGCGGAGTTGTGCTCAAATGTTTTTGCAAAATTTTACTTGTTACAAGCAGGTATTATAAGGACCGCATAGACTAGGTAGTTGAACAAAATAGGAAACTTTCAATAATTCACAGTACTGGATAAAGTTGGCTGAATCTCTTTAAAGTAAAGTCATTTGTAGTTCACACACAATGAAATTGTCACATTTCATACAACCGCATGCTGCAACAGCACACACACATACTCACATTAACTGCTGAGTTATTTGGAGGTATCTGGGCCTTGGTGTTGCTAGAGACCAGCAGGCACCTAAATCCTGTTCGAGGACACTCGTTGGC
The DNA here is from genome assembly GCA_015680685.1 of Gnetum montanum. Lineage (NCBI taxonomy): Eukaryota > Viridiplantae > Streptophyta > Gnetopsida > Gnetales > Gnetaceae > Gnetum > Gnetum montanum. The sequence goes on from MNCI01018250.1 coordinate 154,776, forward strand.
GGTCGCGTCCCAAATGGTCACCAACAATTACCATATGTCTTTTCTCATTTACTCTAGTATCTTAAGTTGTGTTAGATCATGTGCTAATTGCATTGTTGTCTTACAGCATTAGATGTTTTCACTAGCATTCCTACATCTACCTACTACATGGAGCCATGGGTAGAGATGCTAAATAAACTTGCCTTCATGGAAGGTGTTGTTGAAAACATGGTGGACCACTTGTGACAAGTGGACCCAAAGCTAGGTATGCATGTAGTGTTATTCTGCTTTATGCTATCCTGCTTATTTTTTAGATGCTTAGTTTTAAACTAAGATTGATTGGTTATTGTATGCCTATAGGTCCTAAGCTGTAGTGGGATCCAAGCAAGGTAGCAAGGGTGGACGCTCTACTTAACCTTCCTCCTGAAGTTGTTCAAGTGCCTTGTTCCATGTATGAGACATCTAACAAGTATGCACTTGTGTAAAGTCATTATGGATCTGTAGGTGCTCTAATGAGCACCTATGAAAATGTGTGCACATACTATAGGAGAGGATGACTAGCCAAGATTAGAAGATCAAGTATCTTCAATCTAGATACGACTTCATAGCAGCTAGATCATGGGGAGATGGTACTTGACATACCTCTAAGATTGAGTATGTCAAGTATTAGATAGCTCTTAGAGGTAAGAATGAGGTCATGCAAGAGCTAGTAGAGCAACTCTATATGGGTTTTCTTACTCAAAAGAATCAGAATTGGAAGAATTATAGCACAAAAGTTTATCAATGGGGATAGATGTAGAAGAATCACAAGCATTAGTACAAGTAAGAGTGCTTCACATATCTACGATGGTACAAGGAAGAGTCTACTAGATGCTACCACCTCAAGATGCTTCTTGAGCCAACCAATGGAAAGTAGGAGTATGATTTTTTCATGCAATGTACAATTTTGAGTGACTCTCCCATGAGACAAATCATCACCCCCTCCAAAGAGGCCTCTTCTGCTACATTTTCCATGGAGCCACCCATGTGGATTGCCATAGATAAAGGCAAGACCCTTACAATTATTGACTTTGGTCAAGAAGACTATATGCAACTCTCCAAAGCTAAGATCCTTCATTTCTTAGAGGTCAACCTTGGAAAGTTACCTCTAGAACTCACCATGGAACCCTCCTAGGTTAGTTTCTACTATCTTAGTTTTTTATGCTTTTTATGTTTTGAGTTGGCTTATGCAATTCATGCTTGCTTACTAATTTTGCATATTTTTTAATGGTTGTGGTAGGTACTAGATGATGCTACAGGCCCTAGTGACCTAGTAGAGTAAGTAGAACCTCCATCTCCACCTAGCGCTACTAGTTGAGCATGACCAAATACACCTCCCATTGTGCCTTTTGCTACATTTTTGCCATGTGATGTTATTCATGCTATGTATTACTATTCATATTACATTTTCTATGGATGAGTATTTGCTAATTGTAATGTACAAAATTTTATCCCTATATGATGATTTTATTGCATTTGCTATAAGTATGCAAGTTTAGGCCATTGTGAGCCATAGCAATATTGGGACAATGGAAGTCTATTATTAGTTTAAAGTCTTGATGGGCCAAGGCAATAGTTTAAGGCCATTATGGGCCATAGTAAGAGGATTAAAGGCAAGTTTTAGGCCATTCCAAGTCATAGCAATAGTTTTGTAAGTGATAATTTTAGGCCATTTTGGGCCAAGATGGTAGTTTTAAAAGCCATAGTTTAAGGCCATTCTGGGCCACTAGCATAGTTTAAGGCCATTTTGGGCCACAACATTGCCAGTTAAAGGCCATAGCAGGTTGCAATGTTGCTAGTTTAAGGCCATAGTAGGCCACATATTACTATCTCTCTTTTTCTAATTTTGGCTTTTATGATTTTTATGCATCTTTGAGATTTTTTTATGCATTAAAGTAATAACTGAAGAAGTGTAAACTAACTAAGAAAATGTGTGGACAAAGCAAGTAAATGCATAAACTAAGTAAACTAATGTGTAATCTAAGCAATCAAGCTAACTACAAATAATAGGCTATATGCTAATATAATGTGAAACAAGTAAAATACATGGTGTACAAAGGTGAATAGCTAGGCACCTAACACATTTTGGATTGAGGAGGTACCTTAGTCACATAGTTACTTCCTAACTCAATGTGGATTAGGAGGTGCGTAGGGTCTAAACTACACTATCTGGTAATCCCCTTGATCCTTGCTTACTACATCAAAGAGTAATTTTTCCCAAAGGGCATCCTCTAGGAGTTCATTAGCTTATTCTACTTTTTCAAGTGGATTTGTCTCATGCATTTCATTATCTACTACAGGTGCATCATTAGGGAACTCAACCTCTAACCCTTGCTCCATATCTATGTTGTTGATGGCTAAAGGGGTGTTGCTATCACCATGGATAATAACATCATTGCCTTCATATGGAAGGTGGATATCTTGATGAATCAGAGAGGAGATGGCTCATAACTAGGATAGCCAAGGTCTGTCTAATATTAAGTTAAAGCCCAACATCTCTTCAATGACAATGAAGTTTACAATGGTGGGGAATTAATCTTTTGCTACAAAAGCCATAGTTACAGTGCCCCTGACAATGACACATGATCCATTGAAGGATTTCAAGCATGCAGTTTTTGTTGGCTTGATTTGGTTTATGAGGCCTAGCTTGTCCATGATAGTATATGATATTATGTTTGTGGATGCTCCATTGTCGACGTGCACTCTATGAATCTTGCATTGCCTGTTGCGTATGGTAATAAAAATTAGAGCTGTTATGACCTTACCCCTCTTGGGATTTATGTTAATTACCTCATTATGAAATATTAGGGGTTTGGAACTCGATTCCTATGGCATGGGAGGTATCATAACTGCATGTATGGAGTTCTCATCTATAGGGATGTCCTTCATAACAAGAATGAAGATCAACATCTACACCAGTGCTTCATGGTGGGTAGATGAGGTCATGATCAGGTCATACAAGCTCAATGTTGTATTTTTCTATTTGGATGCCTATTTGACTTAGGCTAATGCATCCATGAAGTTTTTACCATCATCCATGTTTTTATTGGCCTTGACTTCTTCCATGCATCCTAGGAGATAGATTTATCATGGAGGTAACTTGGGCTTTGTTTTCTTGGCTTACTTAGGGGCCTTAGTGCTCCCTTTCAATTTGCTAATTGTGACCTCTTCAATTGTTTTAGCCATAGGAACCGTAGATATAGGAACTAGTTTTGGCAAACCCATCATTCTTTCATCTTAATGTTAACTAATCATTTTTTCTATGAGACACTCATTGGGTCTCCTGTGTTACCACCTTGAGGGCCTGCCAATGTTGCTAGTGGGATTACCCCTTGGAAAGGGAGGAACTAATGCATTGGCTACTACTAGGTTTTAGGTAGGTGAGGGGCTAACATGTTGTGGCAATCTAATGATGAAGGGTGGCTAAGTTGTTGTTGTTGATACAACATGCTAGGGGATGTTAACTATGAAGGGTGTTGTGCATGCTTGAGGTGGTGCTCTAATGATGAAAGGGGGGCCTTGAACTTGTGAGGGCCAAGGAAATCCTTGCACTACCAAAAGGCACCCGAATCACAAATTGTTGCTACATTGGTTTCGAGCTATCATCAATGCTAATAAATTTTATGACATAGCTGGCATCATCTACATTTAGAGGGTCATTGTACACCCTCATGGACTAGTTCTGGGGCCTAACCAGGTTTGCAGTGTCTAGCACCAACTCACTTCTATCGATCATCCTTTGCAAGTTGTCTTGTAAAGCTAAGCAAAAATTTGTGTTATGGCTGGGAAACTAGTGGTAATGATAGAATTGGTTTAGCCTAAAATGTCTTAGGACCAGGGACTTGTTTGGCACCATTGAAGCAAGGCTTCTTAGCAACTCGCAGTATTTATCATGTTTTCTGTGGGCATGCTTGGACATTTGTTTGTATTGGATGTGTCTAGCTTTTAACAGTTGTTCCAGTAGCTTTGAGGGCTTTAGAGGAAATAGGGTATACTTAGAGTGATCCTTGCACTCAAATTTGGACCTTTGAACAACTTGTGTTATGGCCATTGAGGATGTAGATTGGTTGGTTACCATAGCACTAGTATTGACAACTTTGTTGTTAGCTGGGGCTTTGGGCTACTTGGCCATCAACCCCCAGTTGGTTGCTTTGGCCTCCTTGGCTATAGTTTCCACTATTGCATTATTCTTTCCCTTGTCCTTGTCTCTCCTTGCATGCTAGTTTTTGTAGGTCACATAGGCCAGGTCCTTACTAGCTTCCATTAAATCTTCTATGATTTTGGTCTAGGCGAAGGCTTGGCTTAGGGCTTGTGGGCCTAGGTAATATAGTTTTGACTTTATAAAGTCATTAACTATGCCCTTGAAAATAGCTAGGAGATGCGCTTCAACTATGGGCTCCCATATTTCATTTAATGTGGCACTCTATCATTAGATGAATTTCTGCATAGGCTCTAAGTGGCCCTACTTGACTTGCATTAGTTGGTCTAGGGTTGCCTCAAGCTTCAAGTTGTATTTAAAGCACATTATGAATTAGCTTAGGAGGTCCTCTAAAGAGGAGATAGAGCCTTTAGGCAGTGCACAATACCAATCTAATGATTTTCTAGTCAATGACATGGAAAATATGTGCATAATGGCATGTAGCCATAATTGCAACAGTAGGCACTCAGACCTAAACATGACCAAATACGCATTAGGGTCTCCCTCACTATTGTATTTGGTGAATTGAGGCAATGGGATCCTAATTGATAGAGTTAGAGGTGGGACCGTAGGACTTATAGGGTCATCTTGGTAAAAGTCCACCACTTTGATAATTTAGAAGGAGGTGGCTTTGAGTTGCTTCACCTCTTCTATCAAACTTTGGAGCATCTAGAACACCTATTCTAAGTTTTGAGATGATCCAGCTAACTAAGCTAGTTGTGCTATCTATTGTTGGGCTAGTTGTATGGTCCATGACCTAGTGGTAGGTTGTGGAACCACATGATGCACTTAATGCACTATCTATGCCATAGGGATGGTTACCAAGGCAAGAAACACATGTGTTAGTTGGATTCGCACTAATGGCACTGATGAAACAAGCAGGACGTAGCATGCCTAAGTTGTTTGGGGCCTAGAGACAAGCCTTGCATGGACATATGGTTGAGTTGATATAGTCACTATAGGTAGAGATGGCTAAACAGGTTATGATGATGCCACAAAGGGAAAGTTAAGGGAAGTTGTTACATCGTAATGCATGTATTACATCTGATGCATTACTACTACAGGTGTTAACCTAGGCCTGATGGAATGGGAAGGTGAGGCTAGTGTTATGATCATCTTGAGGAGAAAAGGTGAATTAAACTAAGGAGGGGCTAGACTAGGGATTTCTTATTGGAAGATGATGTGGAAGGGACCCTCATGCTTAGAGTGAGCTTTGAACTTGTTCTCTTCTTCCTTTAGGGCTTCCTCATAGTTGGTTCCTACATCGCACTCACCTGCCTAAATAAGCTAGGTTAATAGCCAATGGTCAAGCTCCATGAGTGGGATGATATCAAATGAGGAAGGGATATACTCCTATCCATCCCAATGGATCAGTTCATAGTTTCATTCTACCTCCATGTTAGGAAATTATATAGATAACCCTACTTAAATCTTTGCACATATAAGGTTGTATTGCTCATTGCTCAGTGTGAGATATTCTAGGTCTTGACCATGTAACCTAAGGGATTGCCTTGGCCTTGCCATTATGTGGCTCATAGGGTTGCTAATCCTAGTCTCTTGTTGGATGGTAAGATGTCAAGTGCATTTAGAATTGACATCAAAGATTGATCTAGATTCATGGTCACAAATTAGGTTGTAAAAATGGATTGTAGAGGTTTCTAGTTACAAAAACTATGATGTACATTGAAACTAACTTTGTCCCAGCTAACACCATTGACTACACTAACTACACTCTCCACACTAGAGAGCTAACTATGTTGACTATACTCTCCATGCTAGAGAGCTGACTACACTAACTACACTCTCCACACCAAAGAGGAAACTACACTGACTACACTCTCCACAATAGAGAGCTAACTACGCTAACTACACTCTCCATGCCAAGAGTGTACTACACTAACTAAAGAGAATGAAAGCTTAGCAACATTGGAAATAAGTGTGATTTGGATTACTACATGGGGTCTCAAGGGAATCGACTACAGGGTTCAATCTCACCAACAAGTTGATAGACAATTGTGATGCAGAGAGCATGTAAGACAATCACAAAGGAGTCCCAAAAAATTGGTTTGGCCCTACTTCTAGTGCCAAAAATACTGTTGCAACCAAAAAATCGATGGTTGGAACACTAAGATCCACAAGAACATAGCCTAGCCCCAAATTTTCATAAGGGCCTACTAGAGGTAGAGATGGGATGCCATGAATGGTTTGGCCAATCAAATAGGGACTTACTGGATGTAATGGGGATGCAACATGGTTAGCTACAATGCTAATGCAAGATGGTGTTAAGTGTGTAGGTGGTTTTTGAAGTTTTAATGATGTTTATAGTGTCAATTTTGTCAATGGTGTCGAGTGTAGTCACATGTGCTCGAGGGGGCCAAGTGTAGTCAAAAGTTTTAGCAAAGTAGGCAATGTCAATGTAAAGTAGACCACTACCTGAGCATAGTTTTTGGCATAACTGTGTGGTAAATAGCAAAAAATGCAAGTAAAGTGCGAAAAATGCAAAGAAAGGAAGAGAGAAGTGGAATACCACCCCAAATGGGGTTGAGTGTAGTTAACACCAAAAGGGGTTAGGAGGTACATGCTGTACAACAAGCACTGTGGACAGTGTAGTCATAGTCTCTAAGGTGTCTAGCCATGAAGACTAGTATTCAACCGAGGTATCTACGTCTACCAAGTTGGCCACCACACTGTACTATTGGCTACGGTGTTCTATTGAGCTGTGGAGGTCTATGGTGGTTTGCAACTTTACCTCTTCTTGGTTTATTGAAATGCCTTTGGTTTTCTCCCAAGTGCTTCTTAGATTTTCCAACCCTGAAAACTTTGAGGGCATGAGTATTTATAGGTTTAGGGTTAGCACAAAATGGAGGATGACTGCCATGTGGTGAAGGGGATGGTTGGGACTACGCTTAGTTACTATTCATGTGTTGTACCGATGGGGCTAGTGGTGTTTGTAATAACTGAAAACGTTGATGGCTGGAACACCAAGGGGTTGATGGGCACATAGCCTAACCCCGTGTTTATGTGAGGGCCTGTTGGAGGTGGAGATAGGGTGCCCAAAATGGTCTTGTCAATTAAACAAGGACTTACCAAATGCGGTGCTAAATAGTGTTAAGTGTTAAAGTGCTATTTCACGGTGCTAAGTGTAGAGCATAGTCACAAGTGCCCAAGGGGGAAAATTTGTCAAGGTTTTCGATGAAAATGAGGGTGTTGACATGCAAAGACTACTGCCCAATCATAGTTATAACGTGACCATGCATAAAAATAGCAAAAAATGCAAAGAAAATGTGAAAAATGCAGGAGAGAAAAATAGAACACCACCCCAAATGGGGTTGAGCATAGTTAACTCCAAAAGGAGTTTAAAAGGTATGTAGTGTACAAAAGGCATAGTGGAGAGCATAGTCACAGTCTTGGTGGTGTTTGGCCTTGAAGACTAGTGCTCGTTGTGGTGTCTATGCCTACTAGGTTGGCCACCACAATGTACCTTAAGCTATGGTGTTCTGCATGGCTACAAGGGGGCTACATTCGTCTATGGTCTACAACTCTACCTCTCTCTAATTTGTTGGTGTGCCTTTGGGTCTCATCCACCCAAAATGCCAAATGCCAAACTGTTGCGCCTTTGGGTCTCATTCACCCAAAATACCAAATGCCAAACTATTGTGCCTTTGGATCTTGTTGGCCCAAAATGTCAAAATGCAAATGAAAATTCCCACCCCTAAAACATTGGGGTGCAGGGTATTTATAGGGCTAGAATTAGCCCAAAATGCAAAGAGACTACCACATGGTAGTGGGATGGTTGGGACTACGCTGTCACCTAATTATGCACTCCATTGAGGTAAGTGGTGTTGTACTAAATTATGCTTTGATGGACTCTACAAGGTTGTGAGACTATGACTATGGTACCAACTACATGTGTGTGTGCTGAAAGTATCATAATGTACCTAGAAAATGTAAAAATATGCAACTTTTGGAGACTACACTGTCCACTATCTAGAGTGGAATCAAGTGTAGTTACAATTTTGGGACAAAGGGGGATGCAAAAAGGTTCATGTTGCTTTCCAAAGATGTGTTGTAGCTAAGTTCAATGCCCATGCTACGTTGTGAAGGCCTTTGAAGGATATTCTATATGACTACGCTTGAATAAGCTCTAGACTAGGGGAAAGCGTAGTCCCAGACTTAAAAAAGCTTTGCAAAAAAGTGGCTTTGTGTTAACTATGCTTTAGGGAAGGTTGACTACGCTCCCAACTGGGGGTGAGTATAGTCCTAGCACTTAGAAAAATTTTTGCAAAATCTACTTCCAGTTAACTATGCTTGACTACATTCCAGGGTAGTGAAGAGTGTAGTCTCAACAGTTAGAAAAAAAACTAGGAAAAATTGGGCCTTGATGTTGTCTATGCTTGACTACACTTTGTTCTAGTAGAGAGTGTAGTCTTGACACTTAGAAAAATCTACAATAGCTAGCTTGACACTTAGAAAAATTTGCAAACTAGCCCTTGTATTGACTACACTCTCTACTGAGCTGACTACACTCTAGGGTAGTGGAGAACATAGTTCCAACACTTAGAAAAATCTTGCAGCAAGTGTCATCATTTTAACACTTCGGAAAATTTGCAAAAAATTGGTTTTTGGAGCTAACTATGCTTTCCACTGGGTTGACTATGCTCTAGGTTAGTGTAGAGCATACTCCTAGCACTTAGAAAAATTTGTAGAAAGTGTCATTATTCTGACACTTAGGAAAAATTATAGAAAATTAGGTTTTGGAGCTGACTACACTCTTAACTAGGCTGACTATGCTCTAGGAGTGTAGTCCTAGAACTTAAAAGTTCACAAAAAGTGTCCTCATTTGGACACTTAGGAAAATTTGCAGTCGAGAAGCTATGGCCCAAATTTAATGGTGTTTCATTGGCCCCTCTTTGTTGACACCTGGAGAAGTGGCCCGAGAGACATCAACAAAGAATAACAAAACACCATAGCAAGCTTAGCACCAACATCACTTGTCAGTACCAAATTGGATGTCATTGCACCATGCTCAAGAGTGCTAACAGTAGCAATATGCTGGGAGTAAAGGGTGTTGGTAATGCACTAGGGATAGCAAGGGAGGTAAAATGTAAACAGGGTGTCATGATGCAAGATGCAGAGTTAGCACGATTAATGATGACCATGGCACCAAGGTGGCTTTCCTTTTAAAATGTTGACCTGTTATCAGAGTACTCATGAGAGATTTAGTGTGGATTCATGATTAGACCAGTTGTAAAATTGTAACACTGCTGATTTACTTGGGGACTCTAAGGCAAAGCTACTTTGGGTTTTACACATTGCAAAATGCTAACTGTAAGATGCTTTCCATCAAGTGGATCGCATGCCACCTAATGGGCTTTACTTTGATGGAACTACATCACATCTGTAGGATAGGTGTTTCCTCCTTTAGATGACTAATGTTACATCTGCTTAGGCTTTGACCAACCAACAGAGGCTCCCCACAGGATGATTTGTGTTACGTCCACCTTGGGTTATACAGTTCAACTTGAAAAGGGAGTGTCATATAATCATAGCACATATGTGTCAAAGGATTTGCAAGCTTTGCTATGCAAGGAATGAAAAAGTATTAGGATATGAGTGGATGTGTGTAGGCTAGAACAGGATGAGGGGGATGTGCACTCTTAAGAGGCTTATTTAATCCAATCATGCACATCGAAGCGATGTGGTGACTTGTAGTTGTGATGAGATGCACCTCTACACAACAGCCTTGGGGCTACATCTTGCAAACACAACTCCAACAAGATAAGAAAACCACAAAACATGAGATGTAAACCAAATGCCAGAGTGCGAAGATGCTGCAAGTGCTCTAAAGGTTGAACTAGTTGCAAGTGTTGGGGGCAATGATGCTGTGAGCACTCTAAATGCTATGTAGGGGGCAAGGGTGGTGCTCACTCACTTGTTAGTGGGAGGATGGAAGGAACCATGAGTGGTTGCCTACAAACCAAGTTTAAGGTCATGGTAGACCATGGTGTGCTAGTTTATAGTCCTAGCAAACTTCTACGTGCCAATTTTAGTGTTGTGGTAGATGAGCTATTATGCTAGTTTAACATCATGGTGGACAAGCTATTGTGCTAGTTTAACATCATAACCCAAGGACAATCTATGCTAGTTTATAGTCATAGCAAATTGTTGTGCCAATGTTAGCATCATGGCAAATGAGTGCTTACCTTACTTTGGTGATGTACAATGCTGCATGCTAGATATGCTCATGCGTAGCCATGCTATGTTCCTATAAAATCCTACAAAATAAACTAGAAAAGCATTAAGTAGTACCTATTTTAACAAAATTATGTGCACAAATGAAATGGTGATATTTTTAGGCCATTCTAGGCCTCATGTTGCTAGTTTTGGGTCATTTTGGGCCATGTAGACTACTAGTTTAAGGCCATTTCGGGCCTTGGCTAGGGAATTAATAGTTTTGGGCCATTCCAGACCATAGATGCTAGTTTAAGGCCATGGTGGGCTGAAGATGCCAGTTTAAGGCCATGGCAAGCCACATTGATGGCATTGCTAGTTTAGGGTCATTCTAAGCCATCATGTTGCTAGTTTAAGGCCATGGCGGGCCATGCATTGCTAGTTTAAAGCCATGGTAGGTTGTGATGATGACGTTACTAGTTTGAGGCCATGGTGGGATGTAGTATTATTTTGTAATTTTAATGTTTTATGATTTTTATGTTTTTCATGCATAAGCAAAGCAAATAAATGAGTAAATAAAAAAAATGGTGCATAAGCTAAGCAAGTAGGCTAAGTGTAAATGTAATGCAAGCAAAGGTTAAAAATGCATGGCCTGTAATAGCAAAGGGTAGGCAGGCACCTAGCACATTTTGGGCTAAGGAGATCCCTTGGTCACATGGTTGCTTCCTAATCCAATGTGGACTAGGAGGCACATAGGGCTTAGGATCCTCTGGGAGGTTGTTGGCTTCCACCACTCATTCGAGTGTGTCAACCTTATGCGTTGCATTGTCTACTGTAGGTGCATCATCAAGGAATTCCACCAAAAACCCTTACTTTTTATTAAGGTTTTTGATGGCCAGAGGGTAGTTTTATCACCATGGATGATAACTTGACCACCTTTTTATGGAAGGTGGATCTCCTAGTGAATCAGAGAAGAGATGGCTCATAGTTGGGCCAACCAAGGCTTGCCCAATATCATGTTAGAGCCAGGCATTTTCTCTATCATGGTGAATTTTACAGAGGTGGGGAACTACTCCCCTGCCATGAAGGCTATGCTTATGGTACCCCTAACAGTGATGCATGATCCATTAAAGGATTTTAGACATGTGGTTTTCATTGACTTGATTTGGTCTACAAGGCCTAGCTTGTCAATGATAGTGTATGGTATTATATTTATTGCTGCACTATCATCAATGTGCACCCTGAAAATTGTGCATTACCTAACATGTATGCTAATAAACATTGGAGCTAACCTCACCTCATTTGGGGTTGACCTTAATTACCTCATTGCGAAATGCTAGTGATGTTGAACTTGATTCCTATGGTGCTGGGGGCAACATCACTGCATGGATGGCATTCTCATCTACCGGGATGTCCTTTGTAACAAGAATGGAGGCCAACATCTAGGCTAATGCTTCCTAGTGGGTAGATGAGGTCATGACCAGGTCATACAAGCTCAATGTTGTGTTTTTCTACTTGAGCGTTTGCTTCACCTAGGCTAGTGCAGCTATGAAGTCCTTGTCATTGGCCATTATGTTGGCCTTAACCTCCTTCATTTGTTCTAAGAGAAAAATCTCTTGTGGAGGGGACTTGAGCTTTGTTTGCTTGGATTACTTGGGAGCCTTAGTGCTTAGTTTTGGTTTGCTCATTGTAGCCTTTGCTTTGACCATAGGGATTGCAAGGGTAGGGATCAGCTTTGGCAAACCAAGTGCTCTTTGGTCTCATTATAACCTAGCCATTTCACTTGCAAGGAACTCATTTAGCCTCTTGCGTTACCACCTAGTAGGTCTACTCATGTTTCTAATGGGATCAACCCTTGGAGGAGAAGGGATCAACATGTTGCCCACTACCAAACTTCAAGTAAGTGAGGGGCCAGCACATTGTGACATCCTAACAACAAACAGTTACTTAATAGTTGTTATTGTGGCATGCTAGTTTAACGTTGTAGTAAACGAATGTTGTGGGATCCTGACCACGAAGGATGTTGTGGGTGCCTGAGGTGGCACTCTGACAACGAAGGAAGGCCTTAAATGTATGAAGTCCAAGGAAACCTTTACACTATTGGAAGGCATGTAAACCACAAAAGGCTTTTGCACTAGTGTTGACTTGCCATCTACATTGATGGTGTTTATGATGTAGGTGGTGTCATCTGTGTTTGCCATGTTAAGCACTAGTTCATCCCTATCTATCATCCTTTGCAAATTATCTTGCAAAGCTTGATAGAAGCCCATGCTATGATCAGAAAACTGGTGGTAATGACAAAATTGGTCTAGCCTAAAGTGCTATGGAACTAGGGACTCATTTGGTGCTACTAAGGTAGGATTCCTTAGTAGCTCATAGTACATATTGTGCCTTTGGTGGGCATCCTTAGACACTTGTTTGTGTTGGATTTTCCCATCTTTTAATAGTTAATCCAATAGTTGTGAGGGTTTGACTGGCAATGGGGTATACTTTAAGCGATCCTTGCACTTAAAGTTGGACCTTGGAGTGACTTACGCTATGGCCCTTGCCGATGTAGATGGGTTGGTTGCCTGGGTGCCAGAGTTGGCAGCTTTGTGTGCTAGGGCTTTAGATTGCTTAGCCATTAGTCCTCAGTTGGTTTCCTTACCCTATGTGGCTATTGTTGCCATTGTTGCATTTTGCTTCTTCACATGCTAGTTTTTGTAGGCCATGTAGGCCAGGTCCTTGCTAGCTTGCACTGCATCCTCTATGCTCTTTATTTGAGAAAAGGCTTGGCTTAGAGACTTTAAGGCTACATAGTATAGTTTCAACTTGATGAAGCTATTAGTTTCACCCTTGAAGATGGCCAAGAGATGTATCTTAGCTATTGACCCTCACATTTCATTGAGTGAGGCATTCTAGTGTTGAATAAATTTTTGCATGGGATCTAGGTGACCCTAATTAATCTACATGAGTTGGTCTAAGGTTGCTTTAAGCTTCAAGTTGTACCTAAAGCATGTCTCAAACTAGCTTAGGAGATCCTCAAAAGAGGATATAGAGGCCCTAGGTAGTGCATGATACTAGTCTATGTCTTTGCTAGTTAGTAACATGGAAAACATGTGCATGATGACATGTAGCTAAACTTGTAGTAGTAGGCACTAAGACCTGAACGTGACCAAGTGTGCATTGGGGTGCCCTTCACCATTGTACTTGGTGAGTTGAGGTAGCGAAACCCCAATTGGTAGAGTTAGGGGTGGGACCACATGACTAGTAGAAGTCCATCACCTTGATGGTTTTGGAGGAAGTGGCTTTACATGACCTCACCTCCTCCATCAAACTCTGGATCAGCTGGAACACTTGATTCAAGTTTTGAGATACACCAGCCAATTGCATTGGTTGTGCTAGTTGTTGTGTGGGTTTTACGACCTAGGGCCAGATTGCTGGTTGTAGAGCCACATGATGCAGTTGATGCATTGGTTGTGCTATGGGCATGGTGATTAGGGCAAGCCATGCACATGTGGATTAGACTAACACCAAGGGCATTGACGAAATAGGCAAGATGTAAGATGCCTAAGTTGTTTGGGGCCTGGAGATGGTCCCTTGTATGAACATAGGGTTGGGCAAGCATGATTACTGCTGACAAAGATGGTTGAGCAGGTTGGGATGATGTCCTCAAGGGTAAGTGGAATGGGGTCGTTGCATCAAATTACATGTATTATGTTTAATGCATTACCACTAAAGGCATTGACCTAAGCCCAACAAAGTGGAAAGGTGATGCTCATGTTATAACCATCTCAGGGAGGATGGGTGAACTAAATTGAGGAGGGGTTGTACTGGGGAGTGGTTTTTGGAAGACATGGAAGGGGCTCTCATGTTTAGAGTGAGCTTTGAACTCATCTTCCTCCTATAGTACTTCCTCATAGTTTGTTCCTACATCGTGCTCACTTGCATGGATGAGCTGGAATAATGACTAGTGGTGGGACTCTGTGAGTAGGATGATGTCAAAAAAGGAGGGGATATACTCGCATCCATCCCAATGGATGTGTTCAAAGTCTTGTTTTTCCTGCATGTCGAGGTAGTATATGGGCAACCCTACTTGGATCTTGTACAAACAAAGTGGTATTGTTCATTGCTAAGGGATTGCCTCAATCCTACCATGGTAAAGGTGTCAAGTGTGTCTGACATGGATGTGGAAGGTTGATCTAGATTCATGTTCATAGATCAAGTCATGAAAAGAAGAGCTATTAGTTGTTATTTGCAAAAAATTGCTAAGTATGGAAATTGCAGAAAAATGGCTAAGTATGGAAACTGTAGAAAAATGGATAAGTGTTGAAACTATGAAAAAATGACTAAGTGTGAAGACTATGCTCTCTATGCTAAGATCCAACTATGCTCCACACTAACTGTGCTCTCTATGCTGAGAGCCAACTATGCTCCACACTAACTATGCTCTCTACGCTGAGAGCCAACTATGCTCCACACTAACTATGCTCTCTACGCTAAGAGCCAACTATGCTCCACACTAACTATGCTCTCTACGCTGAGAGAACGAAGACTTAGAAAAAAGTAGAGAGTAGCACGGTTTGGGTTACTACACAAGGTCCTAGGGGGACCAACTACGGGATTTAATCTACACTTAAAAGTTGATAGACCACTATGATGCAGCAAGCATGCAAGACAACGACAATGGAGTTTGAAGAAGGAAATGGATCAACCCTCCTTCTAGCGCCAGAAACTACAATGATCGAAAACATCAGCAGTTGGAACACTAAAGGGTTAATGGGCACACAGCCTAACCCTACTTCTACATAAGGGCCTACTAGAGGTGGAGATGGGGTGCCCATAATAGTCTTGTTGATTAAATAGGGACTTACCAAATGCAATGCCAAATGGTGCTAAGTGTTAAAGTGGTGATTCATGGTGCCAAGTGTAAAGCATAGTCACGGGTGCCCAAGGGGAAGTGTAGTAAAGGGTTTTGGCAAAAATAATGGTGCCAACATGTGAATATTGTTGCCCAAGTGTAGTTATAACTTGACCATGTGTAAAAATAGTGAAAAATGCAAAGAAAACATGAAAAATGTAGGAGAGAGAAACCAAAAACCACCCCAAATGGGGTTGAGCACAGTTAACTCCAAAAGGGCTTTAGAAGGTATGCGGTGTACAACAAGCACAATGGAGAGCATAGTCATAGTCTTGGTGATGTCTGGCCATGAAGACTGACACTCACCATGGTGTTTATGCCTATTGAGTTGGCCACCACGATGTACCTTGGGCCATGGTGTTTATGCCTATTGAGTTGGCCACCACGATGTACCTTGGGCCATGGTGTTCTGCAGAGTTGTAGGAGGGCTGCTGTGGTCTGCAACTCTGCCTCTCTCTAGTTCATTGGTGTGCCTTTGAGTCTCATTTGTCCAAAATGTCAAATGTTAGATTATTGTGCCTTCAGGTCTCATTCATCCAAAATATCAAATGCCAAACTACTATGCCTTTGGGTCTTATTGGCCCAAAATACCAAAATGCAAATGAAAATTCCCATCCCTAAAATGTTGGGGACACAAGATATTTATAGGGCTAGGATTAGCCCAAAATGCAAAGAGATTGCAACATGGCTATGGGACAGTTGGGACTATGTTGTTACCCAACTATGCTCTCCACTGAGGCAAGAGATGTTATGTTATGTTGTGTTCTAATGGACTCTATGAGGGTGCAAGATTGTAACTACACTGCTAACTACATGCGCGTGTGCCGAAAAGACCGCAATGTACCTAAAAAATTGCAAAAATTACAACTTTTAAAGACTACGCTCTAGGACTACGTTGTCCACTTTCTAGAGTGGGATCAAGCATAGTTACAATTTTGGAACAAAAGGGGATGCAAAAAGGTACATGTTTCTTGTCAAAGGTGTGTTGGAGCTAAGTTGAATGTTGGTGCTACGTTGTGAAGGCCTTTGGAGGTTGTTCTGCATGATTACACTTAACTATAGTCTAGACTGGGGGAGAGTGTAGTCTTAGACTTAAAAAATTTTGCAAAAAAAGTGGCTTTGTGTTGACTATGCTTCAAGGGAGGCTAACTATGCTTCCAACTAGGGGCAAGCATAGTCCCAACACTTAGAAAAATTTCTACAAAATCTAGCTTCCAGTTGACTATGCTCAACTACACTCTAGGGTAGTGGAAAGCATAGTCTCAATAGTAAAAAAAAACTATAGAAAACTAAGCCTTGATGCTGTCTACACTTGACTATGCTTTAATCTAGTGGAGAGAGTAGTCTTAACACTTAGAAAAATCTACATAAGCTAGCTTGACACTTAGAAAAATTTCCAAACTAGCCCTTATGTTGACTACACTCTCTACTAAGCTAACTACCCTTTGGGACAATGGAGAGCATAGTTCCAACACTTAGAAAAATTTTGTAACAAGTGTCATCATTCTAACACTTAGGAAAATTTGTAGAAAATTGGTTTTTGGAGCTGACTATGCTCTCCACTAGGCTGACTACGCTTTGGGGCAATGGAGAGCATAGTCCCAGCACTTAGAAAAATTTGTAAAAAGAGTCATCATTTTGACACTTATGCAAAATTCCAGAAAATCAATTTTTGGAGCTAACTACACTCTCAACTAGGCTAACTATGCTCTAGGCAATGGAGAGTGTAGTCCCAACACTTAAAAAATGTTGTAGAAAGTGGACTCTTTTGGATTCTTAGGCAAATTTGCAATCAAGAAGCTATGGCCTGAATTTGATGATGTTTCAATGTTGCGCTTTACTGTGCTTTGCTGAACTTTGCAAGATTGTGAGACTATAACTATGCTGCCAACCGCATGTGTGCCAAGAAGACCACAAGGTACCTAAAGAATGTAAGTCAAAGACTACACTTTGTAGGACTACGCTCCCCACACTCTCACATGGGGCCGAGTGTAGTTACAATTTTGGAGCAAAAGGGAATACAAGAAAAAGGCATTTTATCGACTATGCTTGCTAGAGTTGAGTTGACTACATTCTGGAGTTGAGCTAAGCATCTTTGCTATGCTGTAGAGGCTACTGGAGACTGTTCTAGCTAACTACACTCTCCATGGGGGACTAACTATGCTCCCCACAAGAGGTGAGTGTAGTCCCAAGACTTAGAAAATATTTGTAAAAACTTGCTTCCTACTAACTCTGCTCTCCACGAGAGGTTGACTATGCTCCTATCTAGATGAGAGCATAGTGTCAACACTTTGAAAAAATTCACAAAAAATGGCCTTCGTGCTGACTATGCTCTTCACAAGAGGCTGACTATGCTTCCATTTGGGGGAGAGAGTAATCTCAGCACTTAAAAAAAATTTGCAATAATTGGCCTTCATGTTAACTACGCTCTCTACAAAAGGTTGACTATGCTCTCATCTAAGGTTGAGCGTAGTGTCAACACTTAGCCAAAACTATGAAAAAATGGCCTTCATGCTAACTACACACTCCATAAGAGGTTAACTACACTCCCATCTGGGGAAGAGTGTAATCTTAGCACTTAGAAAAAATTTGCAAAAAATGGCCTTCATGTTGACTATGCTCTCTACAGGAGGCTAACTACACTTCCATCTAGGGAAGAGCATAGTCTCAACACTGAGAAAACATTTGCAAAAACTAGCCTTCGTGTTAAGTATGCTCTCTATGAAAGGCTGACTACTCTCTCATCTGGGGTTGAGCATAGTGTCAACATTTAGCCAAAACTATGAAAAAATGGTCTTCGTGCTAACTGTGCTCTCCACAAGAGGCTGACTACACTCTTATCTGGGGAAGAGTGTAGTCTTAGCGCCTAGAAAAAATTTGCAAAAACTAGCCTTCATGTTAACTACACTTTCTACGAGATGCCGACTATGCTCTCATTTAGGGTTAAGCATAGTGTCAACACTTAGCCAAAATTGCAAAAAAAATGGCCTTCATGCTGACTATGCTCTTCACAAGAGGCTAACTACACTCCCATCTAGGGAAGAGTGTAGTCTTAGAACTTAGAAAAAATTTGCAAAAACTGGCTTTCGTGTTGACTACACTCTCTACGAGAGGCTGACTACACTCTTATTTGGGGGAGAGTGTAGTTTCAACACTTAGCCAAAACTAAAAAAAATGGTCTTCATGCTAACTACGCTCTTCATGAGAGGTGGATTACGCTCCCATTTGGGAAAGAGCGTAGTTTCAGCACTTAGAAAAAATTTGCAAAAACTTGCCTTCATGTTGATTACACTCTCTATAAAAGGCTAACTATGCTCCCATTTGGGGGAGAGTGTAGTCTTAACACTTAGCCAAAAGTGTGAGAAATGGCCTTCATGCTAACTACGCTCTCCACGAGAAGTTGACTATGCTCCCATCTGAGGGACAACGTAATCTCAACACTTAGAAAAATTTGCAAAAATTGGTCTTCGTGTTGATTACACTCTATACGAGAGGCTAACTACGCTCTCATATAGGGTTGAGCATAGTGTCAACGCTTAGCCAAAATTGCAAACAAAAAAAATGGCCTTCATGCTGACTATACTCTCCACGAGAGGTTGACTACACTGCCATTTGGGGGAGTGCGTAGTCTCAACACTTAACCAAAATTTGCAATCAGGATGCCATAGTCTAGATTTGGTGGTGTTTCAAGGTGTGGTGTCTACTGCCATTTCTACATGTGATTAGTGGATGTCATGTGCAAGTGGTGGTAGTGGACATTACGCGTGCGTAGTAATTGCCATGGCCATTACGCATGGAAGGTGGCTCCTCATGTGCTAAACTAATCCTTATAAATTCCCTAGCCATATGCAATAAAGGCAACGCGATGAGAGGGAAGCAGAAAGCTGGCTACGGTGGTGGGGTTTTCTCCAAGTGGAGTCACGATGGAAAATTCCAGGGTTCTCTCTTACCTTTGTTGCCTATTTGGTGGCTCTACCAGAGGCAGTTCGAGCAAAGCAACAAGTAGATTCAACATTCGAAGGTTGCAAGCTCGTTACAAGAGGTGTGCTTCTTGCAAGCACTAGTAGGTAAGGCTACACCAAAAATCATTCCATCTGTGCTCATTTTGAGCTAAATCATCATTTCATTCTATCATTTTATGTTTCTGCAACCAAAATGTGGTCTCTATGTTGTGGATTAAACACAGAACCCATTTTACTTTAGAACTCAGATTAATCCTATCAAAGCTGTAAGCTATTTCCTACTTTAATGTCACATTTTATTGATACATAAGTTTTATTGTTGAAAATTTAAAAAGCAAACGATTATCTTTCTATCGAAATTATCTTGAACTATCTTTTATATTTCTTTGTTAAAATCATTTAACTTACTAGCATCCTTATATGTCATGTTGCCCTACCACTAAGACTATTCCTAGATTTTTGTACCCATATAGGAGGTGCCCGAGGCAACAGTTTCCCTAAACAAGTTTTGCGAGTGTTAACTTGTCCAAAATTTCAATACTATGTGGTGGACTGTGTACATATGGCTTGTTGATTAATGAACCTTCTATTCTTTTTATGAAAGCAAAGAAATTAACTAGACAAGTATATTTTACATGAATTAACTTATTCACACATAGAAAGTGCTTTAATAGTATTTTTTTGTCAATTTATTTATAATTACATGTTGCATGTAGTTTGTTATTCACATTTTAAAGTGCATGTTGCATGTAGTTTGTTATTCACATTTTAAAGTGCATGTTTAGAGTATTATTTTTCCATAGAAAAGCATGACTATAAAATGGAATTTGTTGTTACACGGTGATTTTGGGATTTACGTAGGTGCCTTTGTTCTTTAATCTTTGATAGTTGTAATGTCAATAAGTTGCTTTCAAAGTTTTTTTTCAGTTTGTTGTTCTAAAAAGTTACCTAGGCAAGGAAGTGAAGGTTTTATGCCGTAGAACTTTCAATTTTAGTTTTGTTGATTATTGTGACCGTTCCCTGAAAATGATTCTTGAAGTCGCATAGTGTCAACGAAATTCAAGTATCGCAGGTTTGATATTCAAAGAGTCCAAAAATTTACGTGGGCGCACACGTTGGAATACTTGTCCCAAGAAGGCTGAAACCGTGTTATATTGGCTTGGATATGAAAAACTTGGTATATTTGTGCACGTCAAACGTAGTGTTGCGAGAACTAGTTTTTGTGGCAACCATTCCATGAATTTTTTTATTTTTTAAAAATAAAGCCATGGTATTGCACAATTCCACGAAAAACTCATTATCGGGGTATCAGCGCTAGTAGATTCTGCAAACCTGCACCGCCGCCGCGTAGGTTAGAATGCTTATAATATGATGGCCAAAACTTTTGTTTGCCATGTTGAATATTAAAAATTTTAACTTTTTTATCTCCGTCAACCGTAATTTTGGGATTCATAGATATGTTAATGTCCAGCAACTGTACTATTCAGATCAACTAATATTGTTTAGCATTCCAAAGCAATTTTTCATTGACAAGCTACTTACTTTTTGTCCATCCTATTTCACCATTCCTAGACCAAGGTCTAGACCTGTGCGACTACGCAGGTTGGAGTTTATATTCTAAAGTGTCCAGATCTCTAATTTTAGGGGATCTTTTTTGAAATGTTGAAATTTTTCATTTTGAAAAATTTATGGTTTGTATCTCTATGTGCTTTTCTGTGTGTTACATGAACAATCTTAAGTTAAAAAGTGGAGGCCTCAGTTTTTCATGATAAAATGGCCTTCGGAACATTCGCGTTAGCTGGTTTTGCAAACATTAGCTACCGGGCATGTTTGATTTATACTTCTTAAGGGTGAAAAACCATATTTTACATGGTTGAAAACAGGGGATAATTGTACTTTACAGTCTCATGGTTTTCCAAAATCATTAAATCCCACCAATATTAACAGAAAGTTGTGTTAGCCTAACAAGGGCGCAATGCAATAGCCTGTAAGAGTTTAATATTGGTAAAAATATAATCCGCGAAAATGCAAGATGATTTGCATTACTTCTATTTGTAGCATTGTAGCAAGGTGTGTTGTGGTTAGATCAAAACAAGAAACTTTTAAACATTCAGCAGAGAGCCTGGCACAGTCTGACATAAAGCCTAACCATGCAGTTGCTTTGAGGACTCTTGATTTACGAAATACATGTAAAATTGTAAATATTAGGAATTATGAGATTCAAAAACTACCCAAAGTGCCTTAGAAATCTGAGATGGCTTTAGAAAACTAAGATTGCTACAATAACTCTACAACAGCATTGTGGATAATGTGGCCGAATGGATTAGAAACCTGGAACAGCTCCCATTCCTTGAGGCCTATTTGTCATTGTAGAGCAAAATAGACAAAACATCATGGCCTAATAGAGTTAGGGGTGCTGAGTTATCTTATCATTGATGGATTTAAAAAGAGTTGCATTCCTTCGTACATGCTTGTATCCTTGCACATACGGTTGAAGAGCGGGGTAAAGAAATGAAGATTTAATATT
Organism: Gnetum montanum; assembly: GCA_015680685.1. Lineage (NCBI taxonomy): Eukaryota > Viridiplantae > Streptophyta > Gnetopsida > Gnetales > Gnetaceae > Gnetum > Gnetum montanum. The sequence goes on from MNCI01018250.1 coordinate 176,552, forward strand.
TAGTAATGGTGAGTACCAATCTAAGCTAATAAAAATTGGAACCTTTAACAATGGAGAGGATTAAATTTCTAGATGAGCTTCACGGGTTTCAAAAACTATTTGCATTATGCCTTTTTAAAAGTAGTTTTTATCCAAAAGTCATATGTGATCTTCCTAGGTTACAAATTCTGTTCTTGCAACATGATCAGGTAAGGTGAAAGCAAATTTGCCTTGATTACACCATGATTTTTTCTATCTTCCATTGTGATTTGCTCATGGCTACTTTGAATTGTTTCATTAGTTTGTTTCTTTTA
>MNCI01018250.1:182899-197791 GCA_015680685.1 Gnetum montanum
TAGTATAAGTAAGGAGATGAGATTTTTTTTGGCAACATGTTTATTATTTTTATAATCAATTACCCTTTATAGTATCCTTTGGATGATGAAGAATTTTGAAAAATTTATACATAATTTAGAGTGTACCCCTTTCCCACGACTAAGTTGAACACTTTGGGTTCAAGTAGGTTCAATCGAAATGAGAATTGGAGCGCTAGCGAGCGAGTTATGGCTGGTAGACCAAGAGCTGCGTGAGTCATAAGTCATAGAAAAAAATTTGAAAAACTCCCCCTATGTGAATAGTTGAGAATAATGTTGACGTGCGTGGGGGGGGGGGGGGGGNCTAAACTCAAAAATGAAGGACTTGAGGTCAGTGTAAAAGGTCCAGGGTAATATTAAATAGTCTTGAAGGCACAAAAAGTATAATGGTGTAGAATTTGGTAATGAAATGCATGAGTCGGATGAGGATAAAGGACATGTTTTGGTACATAGGAACGTTTGAACTAGAAGGATGATGAGGGAAAGAGTATTGTAATACTTGGAGGGTATAAAATGATGTGATGGTGATGTGTTACAAGTGCAAATTACAAAAGTCACGCAAGTGGATCTTCCCCAAAGCAAGTTCCAACCTATAATGCCCTTGCGTAACCACACCTCACAATGTCCATAGGCACTAGAAGGGTTTAGTGTAATCTACACAGATGCAACAAAACACACACATGTAGATACCACTACGATGAGGTTGGAATTCCATGCTACCCAAGACACAAGTCACAATTACCAGAACAGTGAGGTGAGGCAAATTATAGAAGGGATTGCAAAGCTTGGGACATGAGGTAACTGGCCTAGGGCACAATGGATCCTCCGTGTAAGGCATGATTAATGTGTCATTAACCTACTGCTCAAAAATTAGGACCAAGTCCATTCCTCTAATCAGTGACATCACATTATTTTATCCCAATGATAGACAACAATGAGAGCATCATGACAACAAGGTGTACGATCACTTGGAATTTGATACAAGGGAGGAGTGATTCTTGCTTTGTGGCACTTTTGGGTTTTTTTTCTTTTTTCTTTGATGAAATGCTTAATCTAGAGAAGCCGCCTACCCTCAGGCATGGGTACATGTCTTTCTAGTGGGACCCCCTAGAATAGCATTGGGTTTCTTTATTGAGTACCTTTTTATTACTCTTACTCCCATTTTCTGTTAGATATACAAGGATCTTAGTACAACCAGGCTGCATGATAGCTCCCACAAATGTTACCAAAGAGAATCCACAAGTCCCCTTGATGTCACACCCTAGCCATTCCTACTTAGTCCATCCTTCTTCACGTTGGGTATAATGAACATAAGATTATTTTAAGTTTTAATGATTAGGAATATCATTGTACCTAGGGTAGAACCTCTTATTATCAGAATGGGTGGATGGATGTTTTGGGCTTGCTATTCAAATAATTAGTCACTTGAGACTTGATAGCATAGAACAACACCTCAACCAATGAGTCACATGAGTGTTTTATTCGTAGATGATATTACTCATAAAAAGATAAAAAGACAAAACAATAAATTGAAAGATGAAAAATTGGAAAACAAAAAATTGTAAAATTAAAGAAAAGGAAAACATTTATTAATTTTGCTATTGTTAGAATGGGGGATGCCCCCCATAACTAAATGGTTGAGCATAGCTAGAATTAATAAATGGAAGGTTGGGGTCCTTGCATGTTGGAAATATTGGGACCCAGTTGTACTTGCCCCATTGGGATTCACACACTTAATTAGAGTTGACATAGTAGGGCAAGTTATAAGATGTGGTTTATTTATAACGAGTTGACCCACTATGGCACTTGCGACCATACAATGGTATGCAAGGATCAACATGTCTCCCCATTAGGCAATATTCATTGGGCCCCATGGTTGTTGGAGTATTGAGTGATGGCCCTAATAAGGTAACATGAGGCATTGAGTTCGAAGAGGAAGATGCATCACAGTGTTGGACTTGTGCTGAGTTGGCGAATGTAGTGGTTTCTGAACTATGGTGTCCCTTTCTACGATCATGTCTAAAGAAGGGATGCCTATGATGTCGTGGAGGATTCCCACTGCTATTGACAGTAGAAGCACAAGTAACATTTGTGGGTTGATGTTGTGGTGCAAATCCTTCGGGTACAATTGGTGGCGATGTAGAAAGAGGTGAAGGATGAGAATTTTGAAATTGAGGAGAGGTGTAAGGTATCCAAGGTGGTGGTCCTGTTGGTGAGGATATAGGTTGATAGTATTGAGGAGAATAATAATAATGTGGTGAGATAGAAGATGTTGACCCAGTTGGGAAAACAAGATGTTGAACTTGATAAGCACTTAGGTTTGGATGGTATGAAGGGTGTAACCAGTTTGGGGATGGCCTCCCCCAGGACTGGGATTGTTGCCACTATGATTGAACATAGTATTTCTACACAAACTCTAGATGTAACATTCTTCCCCAATGCTCATGTAAATGTGACACGATTGGGCATTGGCCCTTGGGGTAATCATACAAGCAAATGTTACATTGATACGTATGATTGGCAGTTAAGTTCGTATTCTCTTCAACCCTTCTTTCCAATTATCTAAAGGTGTTTGGTCCTATTTCTTAGGTTTTCATAATTCCACCTCTAATAGCGTTGGCATATTCTCCACATTTTTCATGCATCCATTCCATCATCTTATTGATCTTTGCCTCAATTTCATCTAATGATTGTAGCATTGGCAAAGATGATTCCTGCCCCTTGGGGTGAGTTGATTTCCCCTCTTCATTATCATGGGTCCTTGTTGATTTAAGGTTTTGGGCCTATTGAGATTTTTCAACATTCTCCCACTTAGCCATTTCTCCTTCTTCTTTTGCTACCCGATTAATAAGCTCTTGGACTTGATGGGTTCAAAGTTCATATAGTTGACCTCAAGCATACATCCCTAGGGTCTCCCTTCTTTCATTATGGAGCCTATCTATGATATGGTACGTTAGCCTTTCCTTAGAGAACCCATGGCTTGGGCAATTGTTTAACAGTGCATAATATCTTTCTAAGGCCATGTCCAAGGGTTCATGTTGTGCTTGTTTCCACTCTTGGATTTTTCTCCTTAAGGCTAACACTCTTGCATAGGTTTGATATCTTTCATTAAATAGTTCTACCATTGTCAGCCAACGTCAAATTGATTTTGGTTTTAACGAGCTATACCTTACTTTTGCTTGGCCAATAAGTGTTGTAGGAAAGAGCTTAAGTTTTTGGCATCCATTATCAATATTTTTTTATACATAAGAATCATGGAAGGCTTGTAGATGATGTTGTGGATCTAAATCATAGCCTCCTAAAAATTGAGGAAAGTTATTTAAGTCAAGCCTAGGTAGATAGCTTTCCTTACAATGCCTGCAAGATATTCAAACAGCCTCTTGTATTTGCATTAGGCTTGTAGTGGCCAATAGGGGTTCATTGTGTTATGCATTTGTGAGTTGGAATGATGTTGTTTGCATTTATGCTCATAGGAGACCCCTACATAAAATTGGGTACTCCAAACTTCATCTTCATCTCCAATGAATTGCCTCAATAGTTGTTGCGTTATCATAGTTTTGTGAGAGAGACATTGTTGTGGGTGGTGTGTGATATAATTGAATTGAATTTAATTTCTTTTCTAAAGGATATATCATTAATACTCGTTATAGCAATCTTGTATGATATAACTAATCTAAATAACTAACACTATCCCCAGCAACGATGCCAATGATAAGTGGCAAGGTACCCCCTACACTCAACCATACGAATACAAGTATTTCACGCACAATCTAGTTGAACTCTGCAGATGGGCTAGTTGTGATATCTGGATAGTTACTCATTGATCACAGTCCACTATCTTCCCACTTGGACTAGTATATGCTTTGTCATGTATGGTTTAGTCCAAAGTAAGGTGTATGATGTGGTTTCTAACCTAGTGCTACTCCTAGAGGCAATGGAAAATCACTTTAATTAAGCTAGGAGAAAAAGGGGGAGATAGCTAAGCTAGCCTAAGTGCAATGAGCATCCATTCCTTAATCATCTGTACACATCTTGGACCTTATGCATGACTACCACTGGGATTATCAAGCGCATGGCCTAGGTACGCTACTAGAATACCAAGTAGTCACACTTGAATGCTCGTGATTAAGTTGTACTCATTCTGCATTTAAGGAGTTTAGGGTGAAGAGATATTAACTACGAAAGCAATAAATAACAATAACAAATAAATAATTAAACTAAGTGAATGCTGCAATGATGCAATAATCTTGATCTTTATTTCNGCGTACCCGATATCATGGGTCCTATATCAAGGATCCAATATTGAAGCCTACTAAATCATGATTCATCAAAACCTATGCTACAACATCCAACCTAAGAAAATAAATCCAAGGATGGAAGCAAGAAAATTAGAAACGCTTGGATGTGGCCTTGGATAAATACTATTTGCTACTACATAGATGTCTTGGTCATGATTTCTCTCAAAAAGAGCAACTTTTCCACATCATAGATGGGCTTTGTAATGAAACAAGGGAGAACCTTGGGATTTATGCCTAAGGTTAGTTATATAAATTGAAAGTCCATTAGATACAAAGGCTAATTGAGTGGGTGGCAAAAGAAGAAGGAGAGCTATGTAAATGAGAGAATGTAAAGGAAAATAACTGGTGATGAGTAGCAAGGTACCCCTACACTCAACCATACGAATACGAGCGTGCACGCATGATCCGGTCGAACTGCAAGGACTAATTGCTTACGCACCCTAATGGAACACTTAAGGTTAATCAATCACTGTCTTCCCAAACTCACTTGTATTGTCATGGTTGTATGGTTAAGTGAGTTTGAGGTATGTGATTTTTATGTCTTTTATCTTTTTAACGCCTATGCTAAGAGGTGAAGGGTAAAGAGACTAAGTAACTAACTTTCACTAACTAAGCTTTAATTGTCCTAGCATCAGTATCTATTCCCACTTGTCCTACACACCCTAAACTAGTGCAACGCTACTGGGATTACCAAACGCTATTCGTTACTGGGTTACCAAGCGTAGCACATGTGCTTGAAGTGGTCGTACTAAATGCACTTAGCTAGGAGAGTTGAGGATTGAGAGAGATTAATTATCTAAGAAATAATTTAAATATTTAATAGTAATTAAATCCTATTTAGCTTAGTCCATGCACTGCAAGGTTTATCAAAAATTTTGTTTCCATACACAAATGTGTGCTTAAGTACAATTTGCTCGAATAAAGATTCGTTCACTTTGAGACTCCTACTGCGGGCACACGGAAATTATTCTATCTCTAGAATGGCAAAACTACTAGAGTTTAGCGAAGGGTTTAGATCTAGATTTTGAAACAAGGGAAAGCTGCCTCTTATTTATAGAACTGGCGACGGGCTTCGATATCATGTACGTGATAATGCGGGGGTAGACGTGATATCGCGGCTGATGCGATATCGCGTCTCATCATACCCCCATGACTAAATGAAAACTCGTCCTTGAGTTCCTTACAAAATATTAGGAAGGTATGGGATTATTGACTTGAATGACACTAATGGTAGATGGGGTGACATGTGAATGGATCATCATTACCATATATGATAAAATAGTGTTCATGACAACAAGAGTGAACACTATACACATTTGACATCCAGCCTTATTTGGTAGTTGAGAGAGAAGAGAGAAGAGAGAGAGAAAAGAGGAAATCTACTGCTACCAATGCCAAGATTGCACCTTTCATTGTCCATCCATAAGTGCATCATCAATCTTGTTCCTTGCATAACTGCTTCAACACCAGTCCATTCCAAGTGTTCCCTCCAGATCCAATCCGTTATTGTATGATTGTCATCTGCACACACAACACAGTCTGATATTAGCAAAGGTAAATGAATCACAATGCATTTAATACCTTGCCCATTATTGTGATATGGCTAATGTGGATCCGGATCTATAATATTGGTGACTACCCAAGGTGTAGGGGTTAGGGGAAAATTGAAAAAATTGGACCAAGACCCCCATGATTGAGAGCAAACCTCCGGTAGCAAGAGAATGGAAAAAGGTAAGGAATAAGAAAGATGGAGAAAAAGAAACAATGGTAACATTGATAAAATGGATGTCAAAGATGGAGATGAACAAAATAAATGATGATTGTGGAAATGTTTAAGGGAAAGAAATTAATGGGTGCACCAAATAGAAATGCCAGTGGATCCTCTCCAAACCAAGCTCATGCCCTTAATGCCCTAACAATCCCACATTCAAAGAGTCTGTAGGCTCTAGAAATGTCATTTGAAAGAAAGAGTTAAAGTCTTAACCACAAGAATTTACCAAAAAGAAAACAATGATTCAACCATAATATGGACTATTGATACAACTGGCAATGAGGTTATATATGGAGAAAGAATGATGGGAAGGAGAGAGTTGAATGGAATCTCAAGAACAAGGTGGTGTACAACCCCTTGTGTGTTAATGGTTAATGTGACTTAGTAGATCTCATTCCAAATCTAGCCTCAAACAGTCCACATCCAGTGACTTCGCATTAATACATTTGGCCCATCCATCCACTTGAAGTAACAAGAATGCTTCCACCAAAGAGCCACCACCATTCCAACGAAACAAAAGAGTAGAAAGTAGGGAGCGAGAAGGGCCTTAGTTAGAGGGAACATTTTTATTTAGTTCCATAACCAGTGCTTGTAGCCTAGATGATTATTTTGTCTAAGGTGTGTGCTTTGAATTCTCATTATTTTTTTTGTATTTTTGCGTGAGAACCACACCATGCAAAGACTTATTATTTTTATTTGCTTAGCTTTCCGATAATGTGGCAATGTCGAAACGGTAAGAAAACTCAAGAAGAAAACATCCAAACACCCAAGAGAATGGCCAGCACAAGTGCATCAATCCCCTTGAAGTCACACCCTTTTCAATCCTTGAGTCCTTCCAGACTTTGAGAAATTCCCAGTCACTGATTCGTTGATAATTCTTATTATTGAAAAAGGGACTATACAGATCCAAGCCAAGAGAGACTATAAAAATTCATGGATGTATGGGTGACGTGGACCCATTGCCTGTTATATCAAAAAGAACCATACCTTAGTATCAACATCATAATTGAAAGGTAAAAACCAAACATTAGCAATTAATAAAATACAGTTCATACCATCTTCGAAGCACTTATTAGGTGACAAAATTAAAAAAAATAGAAATAAATAAACATACAAAGAAATGAAAGAATATAAATGATGTTGTAAAAGAAAAATAAGAAAATTTAAATAAATTTGTAAAACAAAAATGTGTAAAAAAAAATTAAAAAGAAACTGAGGGCCTCAAATGATCAGCATAGGTGGCCATCTCCCCCATGACTAAATTGAAAGGGAGAGATCCGAAAGAATGAGTGCTTGTTTGAATTTCTTAGAAGTGTCCAACTTCTCCCAATTGATGTTTTCAGATTGAGGGTTGGAAGTTGGCGATGCTCTCATTTCAGTGTATCTATGCTTTCGACGTGGCCGCAAGTTGGTCCCCGAGTTAGTTCCATGCACGTTGATGAGTTGCTCTCTTGATTAGCTCTCAACGACTGGGTGTTTTCTTGTTTTGTGGTTGCTACATATAGGTACTTATGTATGTTAACTTTTTGGGCACACCTATTGTATGTATGAAATGCTAAACATTCCTGTACGTCATCACCCTTTGTATCACTGTATGTGATGCATGGAACCTTCTTCTTCTCGATCTTCCCATAAATGTTTTCCTTAGATATTTCTAGGGAAAGATCGTGGATTGCTAGGCATGCATTTATGGTACTTAGCCATGCCCTTCCCATTATTATTGGGAAGTCCCCTTTGTCATTGTTTACTTGGATCACTAGGAAATCAGCTAGGTATGACCAACCACACACAGTGGTAATGATGTCCTCCACTAGTCCCAAGGGAATGGTGATGGACTGGTCAACCAACTCTAAGCGAATATTGCTCTTCTTTAGTGGACGTAGGTTCCAGGCTTTATACATTTCTTGTGATATTAAGTTAACTCCAGAACATGAGTCAAGAAGAGCTTTACGTGGTTCATTCCCAACGACTTGGAGATAAATTAAGGGACTTCCAGGACCATAGAATTTCCTGGGAAGGTGGCCCACCTTAATCCAGTCAGTGATGGTATGTGTTAACATAATTGTGTGCGTTGAGCTCTGTTCTTGGTTTGAAGGGAGCTCCGAAGCCTTATTTGTTGGAGGAGCGTTCACAGACTCAACTGCTTGTGGTTGTGAGAGCTTGTTTGGGATTTTGGTTCTAAAGAAAGGTCTTCTCTTTGTGTGGTTGTTAGAACTAGTAGTGGGTTGAAGGTTTACAACTCTTGTAGCATTATGTTGATGCAGTTGAGTGGGGAGTTCCCCTTGCATTGCTGGAGCAGGTGGTAACGGAGCTATTGGTGTGAGAGATGCGGATGGGTTTGGAGGATGGTATGCGTGTGGTGTGTCTCTCCCAGGAGAAAGAGTCCTATAATACTCCTGAGCTTGGTAGTGACATGGTGGTGTCACACGACCAACAAAGTCATGTAGAGAGATTGGCTGCTACATGTAGTAGCCATATGGATCTAGTTGCCGGTAAGGGTATTGTTGTCTTGACGGTGGCATCCCCCATGAATGTGGGTATTGCCATTGCTGGTGTTGCTTAAGAGGTTGTGGCAAAGTTCCACTTGGATAATACGTTAAGGGTTGGTGGAACTGCCTTGGGTTACCTTGAGGATAAGGTAACCGATGTGGTGCTTGCCATTTGTTAAGTCTTGGGTTGAGTGCATACACCCTAGACTCTTGTAGATGTGAGATTATTGGGCAACATCCCTTAGGATGATCATATTGGCATATCTCACATCCACCATCATTATCTATATCTGAATCTACAACCTCTTTAGTGATAGCCATTTTACCCTTACCTTTGTTATGTTCATGGTCCAAATCCCTCTTCTTTTTCTTATCATGATCACTACTTTGCTCCTTAGACTCCTCTACGATTTTTAAAATAGTTTCAAATCTACTATCTAAGGAGTCCCACATCTAATCCACCTTAGCCAACACTTTTGTTGTTAATTTCTGAAGCGGCAAGGTTTTCCTACTCACCAACTCTTCAAGTGGTGACTCATCCTCCTCCTCACAGAATCTCACTTCCCTCTTTCAGAGGGAAGGATCATGGTTATACTCTTCTATACTTTCTCTCTTACATAGCTCTCCTTCTTCCTTAGCTATTGATGAGACGCAACCTACATGTGCCGCGATATCGCATCCCATGCGATATCGCGTATGCGATATCGCGTCTTCCCGTGCGATATCGCGGTCCGCCGCCATATCTATAAATAAGAGGTGACACTCCCTTCATTCCCCAATCCTGGCTAGAAGTAGCGAAGCTCTGGCAGATTGATCACTCCAGAGTTAGAATTTTTCCCATGTGCCCGCAGTAGGAGTCCTAGAGTGAACGGCTCTTTATTCGAGCAGCTTGTAACCTGAACCCAAGTTGTGTACAGAAATAAAGACAAACTTGATTGGATAAACCTTGCATTACATGGTTTTATTGTTGTTTATTTACTGCTTTCCTAGTGCGCATAAGTACGACTTGATTACGAGCGTCTACGGACGTGTACAGCTAGTCAAGGAATCGGCTACTCATTGCTAGGCTAGAACATGTGATAAGTACGACTTAGTTACGAGCACCCACGGGTGTGTACGGCTAGCTAAGGAATTGGCTGCTTATCACACTTAAGCTAAATAGGTGCCTCAGTACGACCACTTCGAGCACTTGCGTTACATGTGGTGATCCCAGTAACGATTAGCATTTGGTAAGCCACAATTGCATAGTTCAGGGTGTGTTCGGTAAGTGGGAACGGATGCTGATGCTAGTTAACTTAGACTTAGGAAATTAGTTAGAGTTAGCTTAGTTTCTCAACCCTTTCCTCTGATAGCATAGAAGATAAACCGAAAAATACCAAAAAATCACATACCTCAGACTTGCTTAACCATACACCATGACACTTACAAGCAAGCCTGGGAAGCCAACGAACGATTAACCCTAAGTGTTTCTTGTGGTGTTAAGGCATTTAGTCTGCAGAGTTCGACTGGATCGCGCATGCACGCTCGTATTTGTATGGTTGAGTGTAGGGGTACCTTGCCACTCATCAGCTACCTACTCCAATAATCTATGAACCTCATGGCATCTAAGCTTTGATAATTTCCCTTGGGCATATGTTCCAAGGATTCTTCTAGTTTCATGTCTTAGCCCATCTACGAGATGGCGTAGTTGATCCTATTGTGCGTAACCATGGCCTAGGAAACGATGTAACAATGCATAATATCAACCCATGGCAGCATCCAAGGGTTCATGATTACCTCGCTTCCATCCTTGGATCTGCTTTCGCAAGTTGGACACTTGGGAGTACATTTGATATTTATCATTAAAAAATTATAGCATTGTACTCCATCTTCGAATGGATTCCGATTCTAAGGATCAGTACAAGCTTTCCACTTCTTTTATGAGTGTCCTTGGGAATAACTTTAATTTTTGCCACTCATTCTCAATGTTTTGCAAGGTGTAGGCATCGTTAAATTCTTGTAAGTGGTTCTACGGATCAGTGTTGTATCCCCCCTCAAATCGTGGGATATTATTCATGTCTAATCTCTTGATCCTGCTATCTTTCTAGTGCCTTAAAGGTATTCTAATGGCCTCTGTAATGTCTAACATGCTTCGGATTGCAAGTAGGGGTTCTTCGTGGTCATTTCTCTCATAGCGTCTATGATGTCTATGTAGTTCCCTACTTTTCCTTCTTTCATGCCTTGACTCTCTAGACTGCCCTCATCCTCGCTCTCGACTCTCTCGTCGAGGTTTCTCATTTTGTTTACCCTTATCCACACAGATAGGTTCCTTATGACTACATCCTGATGTTGAAGGAGAGGGTGAATGCAATGATGAAGGTGAAGAAGAAGGAGAACCATTACCATGACAATGTTTCCTACCTTCTCTTCGGTGGTCCCAGCTCCGATCATGATGACGATCAGAATGCTCACCCTTATCATGTATCTGTGTTCCCTCGTTGAACACTTGGTGTTCATGGGGATTAGAACCAGGATTGTGAATCGTGGAGCGAAGGTTTTGATACACCACCTCCTCACTATCACTAGGAGGGGGAACATCATTTTGTGGAGAACCTATTGAAATGGGTTCACCACCCTTAATTTCGCGTATGATGGGTGGAGTGTTATGGGATCCTTTTCTATTCAATGATATGTAGTAACTCTCCTACTGCAAGTCCCGTTGACGTTGTGCTTCTATGGGATGTTAGTCCCTTGCATTGTAATCACATGCAATGTACTCAGTGTATAATTGTGACATGCCTATTCGTGCAAGGGCATGAAGGAGCATGTTGGGGACGGCTCTGTCTGGAGGCAACACTGTGTTACCTTACAAGTCTCTCCAATGCAGCTATTCATCTTGATGGAAGAAAAAGGTAAAGTCAGGTATATATTCATCATGATGAGTATATACCACACTGAATTGTTGAGGAACTGGTGTATTTTGGTTATGTGTGTTGTACCGCCGACTGTCTCTACTATTGTTCCTAGGCGGTGAAGTGCTTTTGTTCGAAGAAGAAGACATTTTAGTCTTGTTCCGGTGTACTATTTACTATTATGTTATTTTCCTTATGATCAACCCTAAGGGTTCATTTATGCTCCCAATGATGTGAATGATATCCTATGTTCTACGTAGCGCACAAACAACTAAGTCCCCGACAACGATGCCAATGATGAGTGACGAGGTACCCCTACACTTAACCATACAAATACGAGCATGCACGCATGATCCGATTGAACTCCAAGGACTAAGTGCTTACACGCCCTAATGGAACACTTAAGGTTAATCAATCATTGTCTTCCCAAACTCACTTGTATTTTCACGGTTGTATGGTTAAGTGAGTTTGAGGTATGTGATTTTTATGTATTTTATCTTTTTAATGCCTATGCTAAGAGGTGAAGGGTGAAGAGACTAAGTAACTAACTTTCACTAACTACGCTTAATTATCCTAGCATCAGTATCTATTCCCACTTGTCGTACACACCCTGAACCAGTGCAATGCTATTGGGATTATCAAATGCTATTCATTACTGGGTTACCAAGTGTAGCACACGTGCTCGAAGCGATTGTACTTAATGCACTTAACTAGGAGAGTTGAGGGTTGAGAGAGATTAATTATCTATAAAAGCATTTAAATATTTAACAATAATTAAATCCTATTTATCTTAGTCCATGCATTGCAAGGTTTATCAAAAAGTTCGCCTTTATTTCTGTACACAAATGTGTGCTCAGGTACAATTTTCTCGAATAAACATCCATTCACTTTGAGACTCCTACTGTGGGCACATGGAAATTATTCTATCTTTGGAATGGTAAAACTACTAGAGTTTAGCTAAGGGTCTAGATCTAGATTTTGAAACAAGGGAAAGCCACCTCTTATTTATAGAACTAGCGATGGGCTGCAATATCCAGGGGTGGACGCGATATTGTGGCTGATGCAATATCGTGTCTCATCAACTGGAATCCAACTCTTTAAAATAAAAGGATTCATATCCATGATAAGAAAAAAGAGGCAGCTCTCGATGAGGTGATTTCATAATAAACCTTGCAAATACAAAAGTCTATTGATGAGCTTGAAGCAAGGCTAGATAAGATGTGGAGGTTGATGAATGAAAAATTTACAACTTATATAAAAACCATAGAGGAGAGAGTAACGCAAAGAGAATCAAGTGATCAAAACAAGAAGAGGAAAAAGAACCACAAAATTATTAGGAACACTTATCAGCAAAAAGAAAAAATGGTTGTAGAAGAAGAGGTTATAGAATCAACCACAGAAGAAGATAATGGATGTGACATCTACCTATATGATCATCTAAAGGGCTATTTCCTAGTTATGTTACATCTACATGAGTATTTGGCTTTTGCTTTGAATCCCAAGTTTGTACAAAAGCAAATGCCTAGGAAATTACCTTTCTCACAAGGTAATTATAGACAATCCTACAAGTAACCATACTATCCTAATGGGACTTCTTATCAACCTCAAAACTATCATTGACCGTAGTGGCAAAACCCATAATTGTGGGGGAGGCCATCATCAAACTAGCACTACCTTACTACCAACTGGACCAGTATGGATATTATGTTTAACAACCTATTCCCTTGACTGGTTCTACTTCCTCTACCTCAAACCACTACTACCACTCTCCCGAGTATCATCAACTTGCAACATATTCTAAAGGATCACCATCTCATGCCTCTCATCTTCCATCATATCCTCAATATTCTCATACTTCCCTCCATCATATGTCACCACCAATAACACAAGAAGATTCAAAACCACAACATCAACGAAAGAATGCCACTTGTGCCATGAACATACATGGGAATGATAATGCTAGTAGATCTCAACCACAACCTTGGAAATGTCCTTTCTTTAGGGTAGTTTCCTCACATAAGCATAAACCTCGTAGACCTACTGGTGCATCAAAACCTACACAAGGCCAATCTAGTGCAACATCCTTCCTCACACAAAAAATGTCTTCTAATCATATGCAAAAGCCAACAACCATCACCACTTCAACATAGGATGGAAAGGATGAACCTATCACTATGGAGAGATAAAAAGATCCATGCATCATTACTAATAGTAAAGGATGTGATTGTGAGCTAGAAATTCAAAATATTAACATAGCCCACAACAAAGTTTAGGAGTAAGTGTGTGAGCAAAAACCAATCTATGTAGTAGCCACAAAAACAGAAGACACCTAGTGGCTTGAAAATGAGAATATAAAACTATTTCAAAGATGCATGGAAGCAAATGATCCACTTATTAGTTCTATAATTAAGAAAATGGACCAAACAAAGGACTTAGATGCATATATCTTACACTCTAATTATACACTAGAAAAGGATATTAAACATAAAGACCTAAGAATTAAAATAGAAAATCAAGAAGAAGAAGCAAACACATCTGGATCCCTGGAAATACCTTCACGTCAAGATGAAGATACATCTTTGAATGATCCAAATGAGACTATCACCAATGTTAGATGTCTTACCATATGATTAATTAAATTAGTGACAGTGATAGATGGGAAACCAATGGTATATAACTAGGGGATTGTGCAGTCCATCTCCCGAATGTGCAATCATAAGATTAGCCATGGGGGAGATGCTCCATCCTAGTTCAAGAACTAATAAGTATTTTTCATCATTTTTTTTTACAATTTTTTATCATTTTCCTATTTCTTCCAAAAAAAATTTTATTCTTCGTATGTTTTCCATTTCATAATATTTTTCTTTTCTTTATATTTTTCTCTTTTCTTAATTCATTCTCTTCATGTTTTATGAATGTATTTTATGTTTTTGTTAATAATATTGCCAAGTCATGATGCAGAAGTCAACACTATGTGTTGGGTTTTTGTGCTATACTATTAAGATGATTGGGTAAGTAATTGTGTAAAGAAATGAGACCACCTCATTCATCCCTCTAGTTCTCTAAATAAAAGATCTTTTTCATGGACACAATTTAGTTCTTNCTCACAAAGAGAAGAAAAGAGAAGAAGGAAGGAAGGGCCTTAGTTAGAGGGATGCCTTCAGGCATAGGTAACATGTCTTTCAAACCCCATAACTAGTGCTTGTAGTCCATTATTGTGTCTAAGGGATGTACTTTGAATTCCCATTATTATTATTTTTTCTTTTTCTTCTCTCTCTCTCTCTCTCTTTTAATTTTTTTTCATTTTTTGTTATTGTTGTTGTTGTTTTTTCTCTCTTTTTTTGGATTTTAAATTTTTTAAAATGGAAACCACACCATGCAAAGACATAGCTTCCTATTTATTAGTCGATGAAGGAGTGATGATA
>MNCI01018250.1:197820-210336 GCA_015680685.1 Gnetum montanum
AATGTGAGGTCACTGTTCATGGTATGGACTTGGTCTAAACTTGGACAAATAGGTATGTTGATCACATTTTTCACAAGAACCTATTGTGGAAATGGTCAAGTACCTTACATACAAATCTCTGTAATCCCATCTCATCCCATTATTCACCTCATTGCTATATGTGATTTTGAGCCTTTTGGTTTTGTGTAGTATAGTGCAATATCCCAACCACAGTAGTTGTGTGTTGTTTGGAACAAAGACATGATCTACATTTAACTTCTAGGATGCCCATGAACATCTATAGAAGTGGTTATGCAAGGGCATTATGACAGGAGCCTACTTTGGGGAGGATCCACTTACATAACTTTTTTTGATCATGGCTTTGAACTAACCTTCACATCTTTCACAACATCAATGATAGTTTCTCTAAATTTACACATAATTTTGGGAGTACTTCTCATCTCTTTCAATTAATTTTTTACTTTCTTACTTTTTCCTCAAGTTAAATATTTCTTAGCCATCTTCTAAATCAAACCTTTGGTCTTAATTATTTGAAAACTTATGTGCTTCCAAAGTTATGCTTATTAGTCATGGGAGCTAGGGATGCCTACCTTGAAAATTTTGAAATTTTTCCAACATCCTATTTTCAAACATTGTGGTAACTAATAGTAATTGATCAAAATAATGTGAATGACTTGATGATCTTAGTTACCTCATAGCCTTGGGCATAGTATGCTATCATCACCTTGTGCTTAAATGAAAACTAAGAGATATGAAAAGTGTTAATTATTAAGGAAAATTTACCAAAACTAATGCTAATCCTTTGGTGACTACAAGTGATGCTAAAAGAAACATCTAAGGAAAAAGGTATTTTTCTAGGCACAAAAATGAAGCCAAGAGGGGAACAACGAAGGATATGCCCATGAAAAAATCGTAGCACATACAATATAGTAGTTTAAACTTCACATATTTGCTAAATCCATGGAATGATGAAAAGAAATTTTAGTCCATCCTTCAAGAATGTTCTACATAACTAAAGAAGAATTGACATAGAAATCAAGGTTGGAAGCCTGCCACCACTAGTGGCAACAAGAAGAATCATCTTCAGTAGATTTTTGAAGACCTCTTTAAATTTTGTAATCTTCAATGTCTATCCAGTCTTTTTATCACTCTTTTATTTTGTATGCATCCACTTGAATAAAATTGTATAATGTAGCACTTAGAGTCAGTCACTAGTTAGCATTAGTTAATAATCTCATCATTCCCAATTTTCTGTAAAGAAAGCTTGGTCCTATCCTATTAACTCAAGGACAAGTTTTTACTCAATCATGCTGGTATGATGAAGCATTGATTGGCTATGTTGACATAGCCATGTTGAGAAAAATTCCTTAATGTAGATGCCTAGATGCATGCTATCGCATCTATTTGAATAAAAAGTTAATTTTTTTCAGCTCCAATATTGGAGCCCTAATATCGGATACTTGACATCAGGGGCCATGAAGCGATGTCAAATATCCAATATCATGGGATGTATGTTGAGCTATAAATATAATGCTTGGGTGCATGGTTTGGGAGGAAGTCATTAGTTAATAGAGTAGTGTAACTCTTGTAGTTTTACTCTGTAGTCTTAAAGAAAAGTCAATGAGTGCCCATAGTGTGGATTTGAGTCAGTTGTACAGCATCTTTTTCGAGTGGAAATGTACCTAGAAACATTCCATAGATGGTAATAAGATCAAAATTAATTCTAATTCGTTGCAGCACTTTGACTTAGATTAGATTTACTTTTAGTGTAATTTACATTCTATGTACTTAGTTAATATTTACATTTCCATGCATGTTAATGAATCGGGGAAATGAGCATGACTAGTTTTGAGCTTAAAAATGTATTTTCTTGGTAACCCTAGTAGTGTTATTACTTGGTTTACCTAGTAGCATAGCACTTGGTAATCCCAGTAGTGGATACGTGGGTTTAGGGTGTGTATGGTAAGCTGAGAACAGACACTCATCACCCATAGGCTAGTTTAGAATTTACTTTCTATTGTTAATTAGTTTACATTATTGATTTCTTTATTTTCATTCGAAGTAGCATAAGGCTGAAACAACTTCAAGAATCATATGCCTCACTTTGGACTAAACCATACATGACAAAGCTACCACTAGTCCAAGTGGGAAGACAACGAACTACAATCAAGGCATAACAATCTAGATACAACTAGTTCCATCCACAGAATTTGACCAGATTGTGCATGAATGCTTGTGATTCATATGGTTGGGCATACGGGGTACCCACCACTCATCAATGTCTATCAGATTTAGTATTGCTTAATGTTTCTAATGTTTCTTATGTTAAGGATTTATGGGATAAGCTGCAAAATTTATAGAAAAAAATTCTTTAACAAATAAGTTATTTTTAAAGAAGTAATTATATGAATATCAAATTATAGAAGGTAGAGATATTGCAGAATACTTGACCACCTTTAATACATTGGCTCATTAATTACAGTCTATTGGGATGAAAATGGATGAGGAAGATCAATGTATCACATTCCTCAGCATGCTTCCAAATTCGTGGGAGATATTTGTGATGGTTGTAAGTAATACACCTACCAAATTTATTTTTTATAATATCATTGATCAATTATTGTTAAGGGAAGCAAACGGAAAACTTCTACTCCTCAAAATGAAGTATTATTTATCAAAAACAATTTAAAGCTAAAGTTTGTTAAGAGGCCTCAATTTAAGAATAAGCCCCAAGAATTTGTAAAGAGAGCACCTAAATGTTGAGATTATAGTAAAGTTTTTCATGCAAAGAAAGATTGTAAAGCCCCTCTAGAAAAGGGCAAAGAAAGTAATGGTGATAAAGCCTCTCTTACTCAAGAGGGAGATTTGTATGTTATGTCCTTTTCTGATAATGCTAATATGTATTCATGGTATGTGGACTTCGGTGCATCTCATTACTACACTTCACATGTTAATTGGTTTAGTAGGTATACATCATCTAATCTTGAAATGGTAAGATTGGGTAATGATGATTTGTGCAAAGCTGTAGGTTATGGAAAGGTAAAGTTTCAATTTAATAATGGAGTAGTTAAATTGATTTCCAATGTATAGCATGTAACAACACTTACTAAAAATCTTTTATCTATCAATAAATTAGATGATGTAGGACTAACTATTATTTTGAAGGTGGAAAATGTTTAATACTACATTGTTTATCTCCTTCAACTTTCGGAATTAAAATAGGCAAGTTGTATAAATTAGAAGCTATGACATTAAAACAGAAATTAAGTGCATTTATAATTATTAATTTGAATTCAAGTATTGATTTATGGCATAAAAGAATGTGACATCTTAATGAAAAAAGACTCAAGGAACTTTACAAGCAAGGTAAATTTCAGTTTTCAAAATATTGCTTAGATTTCTACCATCATTGTCTATATAGTAAAAAGAGGCATCACATTTTTCAAAAAAGTAATGCTAAATCTCTTTAGGTATTAGAACTAATATATAGTGATGTATTTAAACTAATTAAAGATATTAGAACAAGTTCTCTTAGAGGTGCTATGTATTATGTTTCTTTTATTGATGCTTATTCTAGAAAGAGTTGAATATTTTTATTAAAACATAAATGTAAAGTATTTAAGAAATTTATAAAATTCAAAGCTTTTATTGAGAATTATTTAGAGAAGGAAATCAAAATTCTAAGAATTGACAATGGTGGTAAGTTTTGCTCAAATGAATTTAATGCTTTCTATGGAGAACAAGGTATTCAAAGGCAAAAGACCATTCTAGGGACTTCTAAATAAAATGGAGTACTAGAGCATTTCAATCAAACATTGATGGAATGTGAAAAATATATACTCAGTAAATTTGATCTTAACAAGCATTTTAGGATGATGAAGTAATGACTACATGTTATCTTATCAATAGCTCTTCTTCATCAACACTTAACAAAAAAATTCCAAATGAAGTTTGGAGTGGTAGATCCATTAATTTAATTTGAATATTCTTTATTATTAAGATTATGTATATTTTCCAAAATTTGATAGGTTCAAATTAGACTCTAAGTTTGTGAAATGTATTTTTCTTGGCTATAGACATGATGTCAAAGCTTATAAGTTATATAACCCAGAAACTAAAAGGGCTATTTATAGTCGAGATATCATCTTTAGAGAAAATTGTGGATCTATGAAGGAGGAATCTTTAAATTCTAAAAGTCCTTCAAATGATGCAACTCCTATGTATGTACTTGTTGAAATTAATAATGAAATTTCAAAGGATCATCCTCCCTCAGTTGGGAATATTACCCCTAGTGAGTAGGATGGTGATAGCATGATAGATGAGGGAGAACAACATGAAGAGAAAGAGAATAGTTTCAGTGAAGATGAGCCATTAAGACATTAATAACATGTAAGAAGATTACCATCACATCTAGAGGAATATGTATTGTTTATAGAAAATGATCAACCTTCAACATATGATGAGGCATGTTCATCCATGCAAAACAGAGAATGGAAAAAAGCAATGGATACTGAAATGTCATCAATTCATAAGAATAGGAAATGAGAATTAGTTGAACTTTCACCAAATAGGAAATCCATTGGAAATAAATGGGTGTACAAGATCAAATCTAGAAAACAATACAAAGCTCAACTCATTACTAAAGAATATTATAAAAAAAAAAGAAATTGATTATGATGAAATTTTTTCTCTAATATTTAAATTAACATCCATAAGATCATAGTTATCCATTATAGCTATTTATGATCATGAACTTGAACAAATGGATGTGAAAACAATATTCCTCAATGGTGATCTTGAGGAAGAAGTCTATATGCTTCAACTAGAAGGATATGAAATAAAAGAAAAAGAGCATATGATGTGTCAATTATTAAAATTGTATGAGCTTAAACAAGCACCAAGGATGTGGAATAAAAAGTTCAATGACGAATGATAAATCTTCGCTTTGTTAAAAGTGTAGAAGACTCCTCTATGTATGTTAAAAATACAAGTGAAAGATATGTTATCTTGCTACTATATGTTTATGACATGTTAATAATAGGTAATGACAGATGTGATATTCAAGAGTTAAAACTTCATCTATCTTCTCAATTTGAGATGAAGGATCTTGGTGTTGAGCAAAAAATGTTGGTCATGAAAATTAAAAGACAAGGCTAATAATAGGTTTTGGCCTGGACATTCTACATATGTTGAAAATATCTTTAAAAAGTTTAATATATAAGGTTGTAAGCTATGACTACACTTTGTGAAATTGATATCAAACTTTCAATTGAACAATGCTCAAATACAACAAGAGAAAAAGAGCTCATGATTAAAATTCCATATGCTAGTAGTATCAGCAGTTTAATGTATGCAATGGTCTCTACTAGACCTTATATTACTTACATTATTGGAAAACTTAGTAGGTATATGTCTAATTTAGGAAAATAACATTGGGTTGTAATGAAGTGAATCTTCCAATGTCTTTGTGGTACTGTTGATTATAGGATTTATTACAAAAATTCCATGGACTTTATGGATTCATTAATGTAGATTGGGATGGTAATATTGATAGTATAAAATCTACTAGTGGATATGTGTTTAATCTTTTTGATGATGTTGTTCATTGAAAAAGTCAAAAATAATCTTATGTTGCTCAGTCTACTACTAAAGCTGAATATGTTGCTACTAACTTAGGATGTAGAGAGGTTATATGGCTTCAAAGGCTAATAGCTTAACTTGGCATGACTTAGACTTTGATAAATATTGGTTGTAATAGTTAAAGTATCATAAGCATATCCAAGAATCCAACTCTTGATGCCTAAACAAAAAACATTTAAATTCAAGATCACTATATATGGAACGAAATTAAAAAGCAAAAGATTCTTCTGAATAAAATATTTACTAAAGAAAATCCTGCAAATGTATTTAACAAGTTAACACCTACTAAAAAGTTTCTATAGTGTTGATCAACCTTTGGTCTTCTTCAGACTTGATTTCCTACAATGTTCTAGACTGTTCTTCAAAGAAACTTTATCTTCAAGAGGGAGATTTGTAAGGTGAAGGAAAATCTGCCTTGATTACACCATGATTTTCTCTATCTTTCATCATGATTTTCTCACCATTATTTTTAATTATTTCATTAATTTATTTTCTTTTATCATCAGTACTAATCTTATACCAAAATAAATTACCTTATCTTGTTTATTTTTGGGTTCATATTTGTAACCTAAGTAATATATATAGGGAGCTCTAAGGAAGCATCCTTGAAACAAAAATTACTAATGCCTAAGCTACAATCCTCATCTACAATTTTCCTCCATTATATTCATTAATTCTCTCTGTGCTTCAATCTTAAAGTTGTGTTGTTTTTCCCAAAGTGGTAACTCTGTGTCTTGCCAATTTTTACATTTTTCCTCATTTTATCTTAAAACTTTATTAGTATTATATGTGAAAGACTAGAATAATAGATCAAACATGTGAGTCCCTTCCTAAAAAATACAGATGGCATGAAGCATTTGCAAAGTTTTACACATTCACAATCTGAAATTTCTACCATTTTTGGTAAAAAGTGGTATTGGTTAAGGTTGAGTGGTCTTTAAAAAATGGATATACTCATAAAGTACAATTATCCTAAGAACAAAAATCTAAATTTTTCCTCTTAATAAGCTAATCTTTTGATCTTTAATTTTCTTAGCATTTCTCTAGAGCTAAATTGTGCAAAAAAAAAATCATTGATGTTGCATACTTCCATTAATATCATAATATGCTAATCTCTTAACCTTCTTTTATTTAGCACTTCTCTAATGCTAAATTGCACTAAAAAATATTAATTTTTCATACTAACATTAATAGAATAATATGCTAATCTTTTGACATTCTTTTTCTTTAGCACTTCTTGAAATCTAATCTTTCTTGAGAGTATTCTAAGTATGGTTATGTGTCAAAGCCATAGTACATCCTAAAAATTTCATCCAAAAATCATCCTGAATAATCTTAGTTACAAAAATGACACCATTACTTTCTATGATACATAGAAGAATCAAGTTAGTGATGCTTTCAATGTATATTTACTTTTATCATCATTACTATCCATTAGGGTAATGGTGTTCATCATGTCATGATCTGTCAAAGCATCACCAATGAACCTACTTGGTTGAGTATGTTTATAATTTACATGGATGCTCCATGGAAGAGATTATTAGATGTCTTAGCTAGCATAGATTATCATTGATGCTTATCATGAAAACCTCCATGGCTGCACATGTTTCCATAATCATTATTACATTAAAAATACCATATGTATAGTAGCTAAGAATTTGCTATTCAAAAATATACTATCCATGTTACATTTGCAATGGAAAAGGGACTCTCTTATTTTATTACATTTATGGTATGACTACTTATACATTTAAGTTACTAAGAACTTGAAAAAAGGAATGGAAATATACAAAATGACAGTGGAAATGTATAAAAATATGGATTGCTAATAAGGAAATATATAACTAGGAAGTACTTAAAATCTACACGTAGTGTACAAGAGAGATTTTTTGTACTAGATATGCTACTACCACTAATACTTCCCCTTAACTTGGAGTGTAGATATTTTCACATCCAATTTGCAAATCAAGTAATGAAATTGTGATATACTTATCGGCTTAGTGAAGATGTCTACTAGCTAGTGAGATGTAGATATGTAGGTTGTTTGACTGATTTGGGACTCTATCTCTTCACAAATAAGATGGAAATCAATTTTGATAATGCTTGGTACATTTATGGAATATTGGATTTGCAACAATATGTAAGGTTGCTTTGTTATCATAGAATAATAAAACTACATGTGAATGGGGTGTTTGAAGATCCTTTAATAGATGGAGTAGCTAAGTGATTTCATAGTAAGTGGTGGTCATTGCTTTGTATTCTACCTCTGCTTATGAGAAAAAAACTATAAATTGCTTCTTTGATTTCCAAAATATTGAAGGAGTACCTAGCAGAATGTAGTAACCTTTGATGGATCAATGAGTGTTAATGCAACTAGCCCAACTTGAATCACAAAAATCTTGAATTTGGAGAGAGTTCAAAGAATATAAGAAGATACCTAAACTAGGTGTTCACTTGATATAATGAAGAACTCAATAAGCAACATCAAGGTGTGATTGTCATGGATTGTCCATGAACTCACTAAGAATTTTCACAAAATAAGTAACGTTTGGTATGGTGATGGTTAGGTAGATGAGGCAACCTATCAAGCATATATAGCTAGAAGATTCACTAACAAGAGAGCCATCAGATTTGATAATCTTTTTGTTTTGCTACATATGAGAGGTAGTAGAATGAACACCAAAAATACTTGCATCATTAAGGATCCCTAAGGCATATTTTCTTTGTGATAGGTAGATGCTAGCATTAGAGTGTACCATTGTGATACCCAAAAAGAAATTGATTAGGCCAAGATCTCTAATTTTGAATTGGTTTTAAAGAAAAATTTTGAGATTAGCAGTGGAGCATAAATCATTCCCTACAAAAATATTGTCATCCACATAGACTAAAACTACTGTGAAAGATTGACCAAAGTAGCTTGTAAATAGTGAGTAATTGGCCTTAGATTGAATGTACTCAACTTTGATAAGTGCATTAGAGAATTTGACAATCCACTATTGAGAAGCCTACAAGGCTATATAAGGATCTATTAATCCAACAAACTTGAACCTCCTTTCATGTGAAACCTAAAGGAATATCCATATAAACGTCCTCATCAATATTGCCATGTAAAAAACCATTGCTAATGTCCAACTGGTAAAGAGAGAAATTATTTCAATGTAATCTAATCCTACCTATTGATTATATCCTTTGGCTATCAAATGAGATTTGTAACATTGTACAAATCCATCTAGATTATATTTACTTTTACAAGTTCATTTACAACCAATGGTCTTCATATGTGATGGCATGATGGTAAGTGTACATGTGATGAGTGGTGAGATACCCCTACACTCAACCATACGAATACGAGTTTTTCATGCACAATCCGGTCGAACTCCAAGGACTAAGTGCTTACATGCCTTAATGGAACACTCAGGGTTAATTAGTCGTTGTCTTCCCAAACTTACTTATATTGTCACAGTTGTATGGTTAAGTAAGCTTGAGGTACATGATTTTTATAGCTTTTATATTTTTAGGTCTTCTGCTAATAAAGGAGAGGAAGAGAGAACTAAGTGGCTAACTTACATTAACTATTCATTAACTAGTTTCTAGATGTTCCTAACACCAGTATCCATTCCCACTTGTTGTACACATCTTGAACTAGTGCAACGCTACTAGAATTACCAAACGCTAATCGTCACTAGGTTACCAAGCGCTACATGCATGCTTGAAGCGGTTGTACTGAGTGTATTTAACTAAGGAGGTTGAAGGTTGAGAGAGATATTAATTAACTAGGAAAACATTAAATAATAATTAATTACTAATTAGCTTAATCTATATGTTGCAAGGTTTATCATAAAGTTCGTCTTTATTGTCGTACACAAATTTGTGCTTAGGTACAAACTACTCGAATAAAGATCCGTTCACTCTATGACTCTACTACGGGCACATAGAAATACCATTTCTCTGAAAAGAATTTTCAGCTTTTTAGAGGACATAATTGGTATATCCTCTGATACTAGCACATTGGCATAGCTTCCTGATAAGATAAAGGAAGGGCAAGGCAAGCTTCCCTGTCTTCTGTTCTTCGAACTGCCTAAGGATCTCTGTAAGATATAGATGAGGTAGGTTAGCATTAACCTTTCCCATCAATACCGCACAACCCCTTGCCGCATATGTTGAAATTATTTTTAAGCCCTTCATGGGGAAGAGGTGATAAGTTCCACTTTTGAAATAGATCCTCTCTTCCGTCGTCAACTCTCCAAACGTATTATCCTTGCCATATGCCCTTTCCAATCAAACTCATCATGCATCAGGGTCTGAATGGGTAGAAAATTGAGAAACCTTTAGCCCAGTATTTGGAAGGTTTAATACTTTTGAAATGGCTTGAACAGAGAAATTGACTATCACACCACAAATGTTAACCATGGTGCCTTGTTCCCTGTTGTGCCAAAATTGGTATGTTTCCCCTAAGTACCAAGCACCACTTTTAGAGAGGATAGGCCATAATGGGGATCCTTTGAGGTGGTCCCTAATAGCCTCTAGAGGAAACTTTGTGAAAGATTCAAAATTTAATTCCACAATCACTGCAGTGAATCTGGACCTTTCGTGGATAGCCTGAACACAATCCTGGGATAATGTGAGATGTTTTCCTTGTTCAAGCATTGCACCAGCTCCTCCTTTTGCCTACCTTGATTGTACAGTAGTAGGGTCCTCTTGGTGAATGCTAAATGATTGTTCCTCCTGCTCTGCATGTTGTCTGGCAGGAACTTGTTCTTCGCCTCTCCTAGGTCGTTTGCTCCTACCTTGAGTAGGACCTTCCTGTTGTCCATGTTTCGGGGCCATCTGCAATCACACGAGGCTAATCATTAGTAAGGTTGTTTATAAGGTTAAGTTATACCTTACTGCTTGCCTTAATGAATGTATTTTATCTTCATGTGATTTTTCCCAAAAGATTATAATAGTAAGTCCTTTTTACTTAGGTGGTTTCCAAATTTAGTTTCTTGGTCTAACTAAGGGGGTGAAATTATTTTTTGCACATTTATCCTTAATGTTATAACTAATTACCCTTGATAATGTCCTTTGGGCAATGAAAAATTTCAAAAAATTTATGCACTATTCAGCGTGTGTCCCTCCCCCATGACTAAGCTGAACACTTTGGGTTCAACTAGGTTTAGACAGAATGAAAATTAGAGGACCAGCAATCAAGATATAGGTATGAAAACTAGGTACATGCAATCACAAGTCAAAGAGAGAAATTTGAAAAACTCCCCCGCATGAATGGTTGAAAATGATGGCAAGTCGTGTGGGGGGTCACATATATATAGGTTTTATGTGACGCGATATCGCGTATGTGATATCGCAACCTATCGATATTTAAGGCACACATAATATACCAAATTTTAAGATTTTTTTCTAAAATTAACAATGTAAATTAAGGACATGTAGGCAAATGTTAAAGGGTTCCAGGGTAATTTAGCTAATTCTGAAGGCATGAATCATTATATGTGGGTGGAATTGATCACTAAAGGCCTCAGGTGATAAGGGAGAGAAAAAGGCCATGTGATGATTCATAGGAACGTTGGACTTCAGAGGGATAGTAATAAGGGAAAGAATATCGTGGAAAATATGTTGAGGGTAAGAGATGGTATGTGTAAGATGTGTTATGAGTGCAAATTACAAAAGATTACGCAAGTGGGTCCTTCCCAAAGCAGGTTCCAACCTATAATGCCCTTACGTAACCACACTTAAAAGTGTCTATAGGCACTAGAAGCGTTAAATGTAATTCATACCAATTTCACAAAACACACATATGTAGATACCATCGAAATGAGGTCAAAATTCTATGCTGCACAAGACATGAGTTACAACTACATGAACAGCGAGATGAGATGGGGTATAGAAGGGATTGTAGAGATTGGGACATGAGGTAACTGACCCAAGGCACAGTGAATCCTACGTGTAAAGCATGATTAATGTGTCATTAACATGTCCTTCCAAGATCAGGACCAAGTCCATTCCTCTGATCAATGACACCAAATTGTTTCATCCCATGATGAGTGACTATGAGAGTACCAGAAGAACAAGGCGTACGATCACTTGGCATTTTGTCCAAGGGAGGAGTGATTTTTGCTTTGTGACACTTCCTTTGTTTTTATTTTTTTTTTTCGATTGCTTAATCCAGAGAAGCTGCCAACCTTTAGGCATGGGTGCATGTCTTTCCAGTGGGACCCCCTAGAACAGCATTGGATTTTTGAGTGTCCTTTTGATTACTCTTACTTCCATTTTTTTTAGATCTTCAAGGATCTTAGTATAACCACAGTGCATGATAACTTCCACAGACACCACTAAAGAGGATCCATAAGTCCCCTTGATGTCACACCATAATCATTCCCTCTTGATCCATCCTTCTTCATTCTAGGTACAATGAACACAAAATTAATTTTAATTTTTTAGGAATGTTAAGAATATCATTGTACCCTTGAACAGAACCTCTTATTTGTAGAATGGATGAGTGGGTGTAATGGGCTCACTGTCCAAATAATTGATCACTCAAGACTTAATAACATAGAACACACCTCAACCAACAAGCCACATGAGTGTTTTATTCATAGATGAGATTACTTATATAAAAAGATAAAAAGACATAAAGATAAAACAAGAATTTGAAAAATGAAAAACTAGAAAATAAAAAGTTGTAAAAGTAAGAAAATGAAAAGTATTTATTAATCCTTCTTGTTATTAGAATGGGGAACATCCCCCATAACTAAACGGTTGAGCATGGCGAGGATTAATAAATGAAAGATAAGGATCCTTACATGTTGGAAATATTGAAACTTGGTCATACCTACCCCATTGGGGTTCACACACCTAATTATAGTAAGCATAGTGGGG
>MNCI01018250.1:212027-244636 GCA_015680685.1 Gnetum montanum
AACTAATCTAGATAACTAGCACCGTCCCCAGCAATGGCGCCAATGATGAGTGGCGAGGTACCCCTACACTCAACCATACGAATACGATCATTTCATGCACGATTTGGTCAAACTCTATAGATGGACTAGTTGTGGTATCTAGATGGTTATTCTTAGGTCACAGTTCGCTATCTTCCCATTTGGACTAGTGTTAACTTGTCATGTATGGTTTAGTCCAGAGTGAGGTATATGATATGTTCCTACACTAATGCTACTCTTGGGGCTAATAGAAAATAATATCAACTAAACTAAGAGAGAGAGAGAGAGAGAGAGAGAGAGATTCTAAGCTAGCCCAAGTGTGATGAGCATTCATTCCTTAATCATCTGTACACATCTTGGACCTTGTGCATGACTACCACTAGGATTACCAAGCACATGGCCTAGGTATGCTACTGGGTTACCAAGTAGTCACACTTAAATGCTTGTGATCAAGTTGTACTCATTTCGCATTACTAGGAGATAAGTGTAGAGAGATATTAACTATGAAATTAATAAATAATAATTAAATAAACAATTAAGCTACATGGATGCTACAATGATGAAGTAATCTCGATCTTTATTGCCGATCATGTGCGTGTCCAAGTACGTCACACTGGAATAAGGATACCATACAATTACAATCACCACACTACAGGCATGCACTGGGAGGAAAAGGGTTGAGAGAAAAATTACTTAAAACTTAATGCTTAGACTCTAAGAACTTAAAAACTCTGAAAAAACTTCCTAGCAAATCTGTCTACCTCTTATTTATAAATGACGAGACAGATGTGATATCGTGTATGTGATATCATGGCCAACAAAATGATAACTCATTAACTAGTGATACTTCTACTTGCACAGTGAATGTAGTAAGGCCATTTTTGGTCATCTAACTGTGTAAGTACAACTCCTAAATCATAATTGGACATGTCAGTCATTATGTGGAATGGTCTGGACTAGTCACAAGCTTGTAGAATGGGAGTTTCTACAAGCTTTTGTTTCAGGGTTTGGAATGCTCATTCACATTCCCTGGTCCACTCAAAAGATATGTCCTTCTTTGGTAGCTCTACCAACAGTTTGACAATCTTGGAGAAGTTCTCAATAAATCTCCTATAGTAGCCAATGTGTCCAAGGAATGACCAAATGTCTTTGACAGTTTCCGATTGATGGGTGATTTCTTGGATGACCCTAATTTTATCTGGGTCTACCTCTATTCCTACATGTGAAACCTTATGCCCAAGTACTACACCTTCTTGGACCATTAAATGGCTTTTCTACCAGTTGAGCCTTAAATTTATTTCTACGCATATTTTTACCACTTGCTCTAATGGGTCCAAGGCTTGATCAAAACTTGTTCCATAGGTGGAGAAGTCATCCATAAAGACTTCCACTCCGTTCCCTATTTGCTATTGGAATATGCTTAGAACTAGGCGTTGAAACGTGGCAGAAGCATTACACAAGCCAAATGACATTTGTTTATATGCAAACGTTCCCCAAGGACTAGTGAACATTTTCTTGGCTTGGTCTCCTAGGGCTATCCATATTTGGTTGTATCTAGTATAGCCATCCAGAAAACTGTAATAGCGATGCCCTACTATGGTGTCTAAGACTTGGTCAACGAATGGCAATGAAAAGTGATCCTTAAATGTTGCCATGTTCAGTAGCCTAAAATCTATGCACACCCTCCATTTTCCTCCCTTTTTAGGCATGATCACTAGAGGGCTAACTCATTCACTATCAGCAATGGGATATATGAACCCAGCCTTAAGAAGCTGTTCTATTTCTTCTTTTACGACTTGCTTTAATTTCGGGTTCAATCACCTCTACGATTGTTTTTGAGGTTTCATGGAGGGGTCAATGTAAATCCTATGCTGGCATATCCTAGCATCTATTCCAGTTAATTCAGGATATGACTAGGCAAAGGCTTTTGACCACTTATTTATTACTTCTAGTAGTCTTCCTTTTTGTTTGGAAGCAAGTCTTACATTGATGATTACCGATTTTCCATTTTCAAGGGTCATATATTCTAGATCGGTGGGCAATGGTTTCAATTCTAGGGGCTCTTATTTGAATTTTTCAAGGATTTCCAACTTCCCCTAGTTGATGTTTTCAAGGTTAAGGCTTGGAAGTTGGCAGCGGACTTGCTCTAGTGCATCTATGCTTTCAATGTAAGTGCAAGTTATTTCCTTAGTTAGTTCCATGCACGTTAGTGAGTTGCTCTCTTGGTCAGCTATCAGCCACTAGGTGTCTTCTTATCATGTGGCTGCTGCATACAGGCACTTTTGTATGTTAATGTCTTGTGCACACCAATTGCATGCAAGTAATGCTAAACTTTGCACAACCCATGATCTCTACATGCAATTGTGCCCTGTATCACTGTATGCGATGCATGGAACCTTTTTCTTCTCAATCTTTCCAAAAGTGTTCTCCTCAGATATTTTCAAGGAAAGATCGTGGATTCCTAGGCGTGCATCTATAGTACTTAGCCATGCCCTTCCCATTATTATTGGGAAGTTCCCTTTACCGTTATTCACTTGTATCACTAGTAAATCAACTAGGTACGACCACCCACACACAGTGGTGATGATTTCCTCCACCAGTCCCAAAGGAATAGTGATGGACTGGTCAGCCAGCTCTAGGCAAATATTGCTCTTCCTTAATGGAGGCAGGTTCCAAGCTTTGTAAATTTCTTGTGATATTAAGTTGACTCTAGAACCTAAGTCCAGAAGAGCTTTACATGGCTCATTCCCAATGATTTGGAGATAGATTAAAGGGCTTCCAGGATCCAAGAATTTCCTGGGAAGGTGGCCAACCTTAATCTAGTTAGTAACGACATGTGTTAACATAACCATATGCATTGAGCTCAGTGTTTGGTTCAAAGGGAGCTCTGAAGCCTTATTTGATGGGGAGGCGTTTAGAGGTTCAACCACTTCTAGTTGTAAGGGCTTGGTTGGACTATTGGTTCTAAAGAAAGGTCTTTTCTTCATATGGTTGTTATAACCAATAGCAGGTTGAGGATTTATAGCCCTTATGGAATTACGTTGCTATAGTTGAGTAGTCAGTTTCCCTTGCATTGTTGGAGCATATGGTAATGGAGCTATTGGTGTGAGAGCTGCAAATGGATTTGAAGGATGGTATGTTTATGGGTTATCTTCCCTAGGAGAAGGAGTTCTATATTACTCATGAGCTTGGTAGTAATGTTGTCATGTAACATGACTAACAAAGTCACATGGAGAGATTGGATGCTGCACGTATGATGGGACGTGATATCGCATGGGCTGTGATATCGCGTATGCGATATTGCATCCACCACGATATTGCATACGCGATGTATCGTACAGGATATCACATCTTGTCCTGCGATATCGTGTATGCGATATCGCAACATGCCGCCAAATCTATAAATAAGAAGCAGCCATCCCTTATTTCTCCATCTAGATCTAGACCCTTAGTGAAACTCTGGCAATTTTACCTCTTCAGAGATAGAATAATTTCCATGTGCCCACAATAGGAGTCTCAAAGTAAATGGATCTTTATTCGAGCAAATATTGTACCTGAGCACAAGTTTGTGTGCGAAAATAAAGATGAACTTTTGGATAAACCTTGTAGTGCATGGACTAAGCTAAATAGGACTTTTAATTATTGTTATTTATTCTTCATTGTTTAAATGCTTATTAGTTAATTAAATCTCTCTCAACCCTTCTCTCATAGTTAAGTGCATTCAGTACAACCGCTTCAAGCATGTGCATTATGCTTGGTAATCCTAGTAACGAATAGCATTTGGTAATCCCAAAAGGTTGCATTGGTTCAAGGTGTGAACAGCAAGTGGAAACGAATACTGATGCTAGGCATTATAACTTAGTTAGTTAAAGTTAGTTACTTAGTCTCTTCACCCTTTCTCCTCCTAGCATAGGCAATAAAACATAAAAGATATAAAAATCATATACCTCAGACTTAACCATACAACCGTGACAAATACAAGTAAGTCTGAGAAGACAACGAATGAGTAACCTTAAGTGTTCCATAAGGCGTGTAGGCACTTAGTCTACAAAGTTCAACCGGATCACGCGTGTAATGCTTGTATTTGTATGGTTGAGTGTAGGGGTACCTCACCACTCATCAACGTAGTAGCCATATGGGTCAAGTTGCTGGTAGGGGTATTATTGCCTTGGTGGTGGCATCCCCCATGACTATGGGTATTGCCATTGTTGATGTTGCTCAATGGGTTGTGGTGGAGTTCCACTTGGATAATATGTTGAGGGTTGGTGGAACTACCTTGGGTTACCTTGGGGATAAGGTAATAGTCGAGGTGCTTGCCATTTATTTAGTCCTGGGTTGAGTGCATACACCCCAAACTCTTGTAGATGTGAGATCACTGGGCAACATCCCTTAGGATGGTCATATTGGCATATCTTGCATCCACCATCATTGTCAGTGTCTGAATCCACAACTTCTTCTATGATGGCTATTTTACCATTACCCTTGTTACGTGCATTGTCCACTTCTCTCTTTTTCTTTTTGTTGTGGTCACTACCTCACTCCCTAGACTCCTTTACAATTTTGATAATAGTTTCAAACCTAATATCTAGGGAGTCCCATATTTGGTCCACCTTTTCCGATACTTCTATTGTTAACTTTTGGAGAGGTAAAGTTTTCCTATTCACCATCTCCTTGAGTGGTGACTCTTCTTCCTCCTCACAAAATCTCACTCCCCTTTTTCGAAGGGAAGGATCTCAATTGTATTCTTCCGCATTTTCTCTCTTTCATGGCTCACCTTCTTCTTTGGCTACTTACTCTAGCAATCTATGAATTTGATGAGACCTAAGCTCCAATAACCTTCCTTGGGCATATGTCCCAAGGGTCCTTCTTGTTTTATGCCTAAGTCCATTGACAAGATGGTGTAGTTGATCCCGCTGCGAATAACCATGGCTAGGGAAATGATGTAACAGTGCATAATAGTGGCCCATGGCAGCATCCAAGGGTTCATGATTTCCTTGCTTCCATCCTTGGATTTTCTTTCATAGGTTAGACACTCGAGAGTATGTTTGGTACTTATCATTGAACAATTCTAACATTGTACTCCACCTCTGAATGGATTCCAGTTCTAAGGACCAGTACCAGCTTTTAGCTTCTTTCAGTAGTATCCTTGGGAACAACTTCAGTTTTTGCCATTCATTTTCTATGTTTTGCAAGGCACATGCATCTTGGAATGCTTGTAAATGATTTTGAGGTTCAGCATTGTATCCCCCTTCAAATCGTGGGATGTTGTTCATGTCTAGCCTCTTGATCCTACTATCCTTTTAGTGCCTTGTTGGAACTCTTACAACCTCCATTATATCTAGCATGCTTCTAGTTGCGAGTAGGGATTCTTCGTGATCATCTCGTTCATAGTGTCTATGGTTTCTACACAGTTCCCTACTCTCCCTTCTTCTATGATTCCTTAGAGTGCCCTCATCCTCGTTCTCGACTGTCTCATCGATGTCTTTCACTTCGTTTTCCCGTATCCTCATAATTAGTATCCCTATGATTGCATCTGGACACTAAAGGAGAGGTTGAAGGTGATGATGAAGGTGAAGAAGAAGGAGAACCATCGCCATGATAGTGTTTTCTACCTTCTCTTTGGTGGTCTCGACCTCAATCATGATCACAATCAGAATGTTTACCCTTAT
This sequence comes from Gnetum montanum, assembly GCA_015680685.1. Lineage (NCBI taxonomy): Eukaryota > Viridiplantae > Streptophyta > Gnetopsida > Gnetales > Gnetaceae > Gnetum > Gnetum montanum. Next base: position 217,715 of record MNCI01018250.1, read on the forward strand.
TGTGTATTCGTGTTTCCTCATTAAACACTTCGTGTTCGTGGGTATCAGAACTAGGGTTATGAACAGTGGAGTGAAGGTTTTGATACACCACCTCCTGACCACTGTTAGGAGGAGGAACATGATTTTGTGGGGAACTGGTTGAGGCAGGTTCACCATCCTCAATTTTCGCTCAAAACATGTAGAGCGTCATGGGGCCATTTACCCTTCAAGGATGTATGGTATCTATCCTGTTGTAAGTCCCTTTAATGTTGTGCTTTTGTGGGATGATAGTCCCTTATGTCATGATTGCATGCAGCATATTCTACATATAAAGTGGCATTCCTATTCATGTGAGAGCATGATAGAGCATGTTGGGGATTGATCGGTCTGGAGGCAACACTATGTTACCCTCCAAGTCTCTTCAATGCAATTGTTCATATTGGTGGAGAATAAAGGTAAAATTAGGTACATACTCATTGGGATGAGTATATACCACACGAAACTGTTGAGGAACTGGTAGATCTTGGTTACGTGTATTATGCCACCGACTACCTCTTGTGTTAGTCCTAGGCGGTGAAGTGCTCTTATGCAAAGAAGAAGACATCTTGTCTTGTTCAGTGTGCAATGTACCATTGTCTTGTCTTTCTTTGATTAACCCTAAGGGTTTGTTCTAATGTTCCAATGATATGAATGATTTCCTATGTTCTATGCAGCACACAAACAACTAAGTCCCCAGCAATGCCACCAATGATGAGTGGTGAGGCACCCCTACACTCAACCATACGAATATGAGTGTTTCAAAGATGATTCAATCAAACTCCAAGGACTAAGTGCTTACGCACCTTAATGGAACACTCGGGGTTAATCAATCGTTGTTTTCCCAAACTTACTTATATTGTCATAGTTGTATGGTTAAGTAAGCTTGAGGTACATGATTTTTATAGCTTTTATATTTTTAGGTCTTCTGCTAATAAAGGAGAGGGAGAGAGAACTAAGTGGCTAACTTACAATAACTATTCATTAACTAGTATCTAGATGTTCCTAACACCAGTATCTGTTCCCACTTACTGTACACATCCTGAACTAGTGCAACGCTACTGGGATTACCAAACTCTAATTGTCACTAGGTTACCAAGTGCTATAGGCATGCTCGAAGCAGTCATACTAAGTGTATTTAACTAAAGGGATTGAAGGTTGAGAGATATATTAATTAACTAGGAAAGCATTAAACAATAATTAATTACTAATTAACTTAATCTATATGCTGCAAGGTTTATCATAAAGTTCATCTTTATTGCCGTACACAAAATTGTGATCAGGTACAAACTGCTCGAATAAAGATCCGTTCACTCTATGACTCCTACTGCGGGCACACAGAAATAATTCTAACTCTAGAACAACAAAGCTGCAAGAATTTGGTTAAGGGTCTAAGTCTAACTATATGGAACCAAGGGCGCCACCTCTTATTTATAGAAGATGAGGCAGGATGCAATATCGTGTATGCAATATCGCGTGGTGGATGCGATATCGCGGCTCATCAACATGTGTTGTTGGCTTCCAATGCTTTGATTTTTATTGTTGGTAGAAACTATCTTATTTCATGACATTCATCATATGGCCACTTATAGATTTATACATTTGAGTTACTAAGAACTCAAAAAAAAGAAATGAAAACATACAAAATGACAATGAAAATGTATACAACTATGGATTGGTAATAGGAAAATGTACAACTAGAATGTAGTTGGAATCTACATGTAGTGTACAAGAAAAAAAATTTGTACTAGATATGCCACTACTACTAATAATCCACAAATACAGAATTCACTAGTATTTGTTAAACAACCATTCTACAAAGAACCACCTGCATGGATGAGCAAGTTTAATAACCATATCATCTAAACACACCAACAATAGGCAACATATCATAATACTATGATCATTGTTACTATTTCATACATAGTGGATCTAATGCATTACATGCTTTGAAGGAAAACCTCCATAGTCATGCATGTTAATTTTAGTGTTTAGAATGAAATTTAGAGATGTTCCATGAAAAAATATGTTTAACATTCAAAATTAAAGGTTAGAAAAAAAAATTCTACAAAAGGAAACCTAAATAATCAAGCCTGGAATGAAGGATAAAAGATAAACTCGAAAGAACAACATGCACAAATGAGCAAGATAGAAATCCATGTGATTAGTACATGTTATCAAAGGAATATATAAAATTAAAGACGTACATCTAAAAGCATCAAAAAAGTTAACCATGATATTTAAGGTTGTCCACTTTTTCAAACTCTCTTTGGTATCTCTATTAATGAAATGTAGATATGGTTATGCAATGGACAAGATAGTTATACTATTAAAATTGGATCCCAAGTAGTGAATTTTCTTTTATATGGAGATGATGCTATCTTAATTTCTACTACTATAGATGGTATGCAAAATATGTTGTAAATTTTAAAAAATTATTATCACTCATCTAGTCTTCAAATGAATATGCATAAAACAAAATTAATGATCTTGATACAAGAAATGCCTATTATAACTTCTATTTTGGAGGTACCAAAATGCAAATAGTAGATTATTTTAAATATTTATGTCTCATTTATATGAACAATTACATGTGAGGGAAGTGCATCAAAGAAAGAATAGGAAGTTTCAAGGCTCTATATGCTTTTAAAAACAAGTGAAAGGATTTAGAACTCTAGGCTTGGAAGGTTAGAAAATAAATTTTTTAGACTATCATCTATCTTATTGTATTATATGGATGTGTTATTTAAAGACCTAGACTTAGTACTTCACTTTGGAAAAACATTTAAAGAATAGAAAAAAAATTCTCAATGAGTTAAAAGTGAAGATGCAAACACCTAACTTAATGTTATTATATGAGTGTAGTTTATTACCTTTAGAAGTAGAAGCCTTGTGTCAATTCATTACATACACTTATAATTTGCATATCTCAAGGTAAGAAAAATTCTCTAAAGTAGTTTTTGAGGATTCAAAAGACCATGGCTAGTACTTTTAGGAATGTAATGACTGAGAAAATTGAATATCTCTTGAGAGAACATGTAGCAAAATCCCAAGCATATTCACTATATAGTCAAGCCCTAAGGCTTTAACGCACATGATTTAATGTATAAGGCAAGAAATAGTTTTACCTACATCACATTAGATTTAATAAACTAAATACAAAAGCTTACTATCTCTTAACTACTATTCCAATCAAGTATTGAAATGTTATCAAAAATCTTTGTTTAACTTCTTATGATCTTAAAATTAAAAGTGAAAAGGAAATTTAACTCCCTCAAAAAGAGTGCATTTATAGGTTGTGTATGGTAGAAGTCTTTTAAGATAAGTTACATGTATTTTCTTTTTTGTTCCATGACTATCCATTTGAGACAATGTTATCATGTTATAAAACAATTTGTATGATTTGTTTTTGCCACCCTCATTGGTGCTTGGTCAATTTGTAGAATCTATCTTTATTTTTCATGAAAATGTAATATCTATCAAATAGATCCTATGGATCTTCAAACATGATAAAGCTTTAATTTCATTTTTATTTTAATTTTAATTTTAATATTTATGACTTCAATTTTTGTAACCTATGTGACCAACAAGGTTATTGTACATACATAACCCAAATATTGTATGTCTATCAAGCCCTTCTATATACTAATGAACATTGATATATGTTTATGTTCCAAGTCCTTTAAGAAATAATATAAAATGTACATCTCATATATTAGAGAGAGTCATCCATATATTGCAACATGGTACATCAACATCTATAGCACAAAAACATGTACCCAAATTTGTAGGTTTTACACTTGAATACATTGACAAACACCTATGAGTCATCAAGCATCATACTATACATAGGTGTTACTTCCACTAATAGCATTCAATTATAGCTAGAATACCTTCACTTACCAACAAAGGTTAAATTTTATAATGCAACCTCACTTCCAACTACATTCAATGTGGACATGCTGTTGAATATATTGTCAATTCTTAAGATGAACCTAAACAAAGTTCATTTAAAAACATATGTAGAAAATATAGTGACCTTAATTAAGAGATGGTTCACACAAAACTACATGTCTAACACCTCTTCCATTGTTCTATATCTATGCAAAAAGTTAAATTAATAGTACAATGAATACAACCACATGCTTCTCTCACATCCTCTTAGGAAGCATTTATAAAAATTGACCTATAAGGATGATGCCACAAAAATAATGTCATCAAGGAAAGACTTAATGACAAAGGAAAAAGAGGAGATAACAATAAAGTGAACTAATAAAAATATCATAGTTTCCATAAATATGCATAGTGCTTTTATCCTAAGTTCAATAAAAGTTTTAATATTAATATTATGAGATTGTGTGTTAGCACTAGATAGATATCACATTAGGGCCATGAATAATAATTATGTTAATGAACTATTATCCTATCAACAATGTCAGTACATTATGAAGTCACTATAAATAAGACACATAGGTTTGACTTGATTCTGTCAAAAGAAGAGTAGATCAGATATTTGACTCCTAGAGTCAGCATTTAGTATCACCATTTTGATCTTACCTTTGCAACAAAGATGTTAAGTAAAGACTATGGTACAAACAATGTCAAATTTGTAGTGTTAAAAGATTAGACATTATTAGAGAATTTTTTGTGGATCTACAATAATAGATGAGAAAACCTGCTAGTTCTCCAAAATCTAGAAAATGTGATACTAGCATAATATTTTGTGGAGAATATGATGGATTTGTAGGCTAATGAGAATATTTATATTCTAAGAACTCTGAGTTCCATGAAGAGCTAGACATCATTCAAAAATAAGTTAAAAAATTGTTAGGGAAAAGGAATGAATTAATTGAAACATTTAATGAGGAGAAGAAAATATTAAATGACACAATGAGTAGTTTATAAGAATACTTAAAGAAAAAATAATTCACAACTCACTACAAGGAATTTTTACAAATAGTTATCAAGTAAGGTTGTGAGTTTTCTATCACCACTATGTATCCACTGCAACTCCTAGCTACATATAATGAAATTAAAGATGAACTTCTCAACTAACCTTTTCTACCAGAATCATTAGGTCCTACTATAGATATTCCAATACAAAAACCTAAGAATCCTTGAGTTCCTATAGAGTCCATAGTGAAGGACATAACCCTAGATTCAAGGGATGAATCATCTTCTAGTGTATATGATAATCTTTTAAATCCATATATAAATGCTTACCTTAGTTGAAGATTCAATTTTCTTTACATTTTCTTATTTGTAAGTTTGTATCTTTAGTACCTCCTATGTTAAATGGTGATGTTGATTACTTTAATTTTTCATGACAAGCATGTATTTTCTTTTCCATGGTTAATTATTTGATTATATTATAATATATTTTGAAAGAGCTAATTACCCCTAATATCTCTAGTCATTCTCCTATGCAATTTAGAGTTTTTCAATATGACAAAAATCATGTATAACCTAAGTTTGGAAAAGGAAAAATGCTCATTGTCACATTATACTTATAATTTATAGCTTTACTAATTAGAGATCTAGTTTCTTTGGTCATACGGTGCTCATTATGAAATGCTTTATATAAAAGGTATTCCACTTTAGAGTATTTCTCCATAATTGTTAACTGTGAATACAAATCTCTAATTTTTGTAGTTTATTATAGAATAATAATAAAATGATATTCTATTGCTTGACCTATGAAAATCATGGATTGGTATTTAAAAAGTAAAGTACATCATTGTTTTACATGTTAAGATTAAGGGATGGTGTTAAAGATTTGATGTATTCTTAATATGCTAATTAAGGTTTATATGAGATAACACCATGAACATCTGTATATAATGTCATAGTGTACAACATCATTACAGTATTTATGAGTTGTATTACTTATTAGTTAAAGTTTGCTATAAGTAATTCTATCATTTACATCTCTTAGTTAATTTTAACCACTTGTATTTATTCACTTTGTCAACATGACTATTCCTTCTAATCTATATATGTGTTAATTTTGATTCATTCATAGAACATAGAAACAATTAAGAGACATTGTATAATGACATTTATTTCTATTTATATGTATACCTATTCAAGTATAACTTAAATGCTTAATAATATGGCTATTACAGTATTCATAGTGTGTTATAATTTTAATATGTTCTCTCTTATAAGAGTCATCAAATTGTTTCTAGTTTTCTTGGATGTGATGATCTAAACATCCCAAAAATTAACATTTTAATGTCATACAATCCCATAATTGGCAATGTCACTCCATATTCAAAAGTAGATGTTAACACCAAGACTATCTCATAATATATACTTGATGGACAACACTTGATAATGGTAGCTAAAATGCTTCTAAAACATCAAGATATGGATGAATTGGTTAAGATGAAATACAAGTTATGGAGGATAAAGCTTCTTAAGATGGATACACTCGTAGAAAAGATTATAACAATTTGTCATAATCAAAATATAGTGTAGGCAATGAAGTATTATTGATCCTATATAGAGAGAATTAGACATGCTAAAAGTTATTTGAGACAAAATAATATTCTTTACCTATCAACTAGGAATGTCTCAAAAAAATTGAAATTAGCATACAAGGTCTTAACATTCATGTTTAGTTAAGAAATATAATTTTCTTTGTTTGCATCATACTATCAATATCAATTAGCTAAAAAAATAGTTTATGTTCATCAACTACACGATGAAGGGTTGACAAGAGTGGAAAACATTTCTTCATATGGATGATGGGTTCTTCAAGAGATGGGATACTCATTTTGATAGATAGGAAAATGTGTTCCACATTTAGAAAAGGGTTACACATGCTTTAAACACTTCAAATTTTTGAAAGATAAATACAAGAAGAACATAATTGATAAAATGATAACATTAGAGAAGCTCTGTGACAGATATAAGAAGGAAATGATTATGCATCATGGTCTTGTTTATTTCTTATAGATGCATAAAATTCATGTTGTCAAAGTTGCTACCTTAGATACTCATAACTAATCTTCAAGTAAGTTATATTAATTTAATTCAATGCTAATAAAATTTACATTTAGGAATTCATATCTTTAATTAATAACATACTAAATCTATTTTCAAATAACAAACTATAAGTATCGCATTGATGATTTTATGTTTGAGAACTTTATCTCAAAATGTGAATTTATCGAAGGAAAATTGATAGTTTGATAAAAAATTCAAGTTATTCTAGAATATCATATGGTTGAAATTCAATCGCCTACATGAACTTCATGTTCTAAATAGAAACTAGAGCCATTTAACACATTCAAACGTGGTCCCACATTTCTTCATCTGCTTTATGATAGAATGAAACTGAAGCTAAAAAAGGGAAAGTTCAAAGTCAAGTACTATGTGGTGGACTTTGCAAACATCATTAGTTGTGATGCTCATGACGTGCTAGGAATACTGCTACCATTTGCAAAGTTCATCTTGATGACTACATTAAAATTATTCCTCAACTTCAATATTAGATAGTACAAAGAATTCAAGAAGATCATAGAAGAATTTGAAAAGAAGGAAGGAATACCACTTTGGTTACAAATAGATATATCATTATGATGTATTCATGACGTCTTTACTACTTGACCAAAGAAAAAAATGACTTAATAATAACACTGTTGGATAAAGGAAACTGTGTGGATGACATGTTGGGTAACAATGACCTAGAAACATTAACAAAGTACATTTAGCAATAGAAATATAAAAAGATAAATGATGTTTATCTTTCAACTAACTTCAAAAGTCTTTGGAAAGGTTGTCTAATAGAAATAATCTCAAATATTGTTGTTGTTATTCCTAGGTTCAAATATTTAGTATATTTTTACTATGTTCCAAACTTGCTAAAGGATACTATGAGATATAAAGCAACTCGAATTATATTAATTTATGCCTCTAACATGAAAGCACTCTTGTGGAAATGCATAACATAAAAACACCTACAATTAGAATGTGAATGCTTTCAAGAGATGACAACCACAAAGAAATACAATGCAATTAGAGGAAGAGACATAAAATTTGAGTCATTCATCATACAAAGCAAGGACTCTAAGGTATAGCATAGATTTAATTTTCTAGACTAGTTCAATTACATTCATTATTAAATTAATATTATAAACATAAAAATTAAAATTCCAATGGAGGTGAGATTCAATGTTTCAAATGAAATGAACATAGAAAGTGCACAAGCGATAGGCCTTATAATCATTTTCTATTAAAAAGATAGAAAATAATTTCATCAATTAATGCAATGTGATATCTTTTCTAACATTCCATGTTTTGAACATTTGACAAAGAGGACATAAATTAGTAGCTACACAGGATATGACCATGGTGTTAAATTTCCATCATTAAGTAAAAAAACTTATAATACATTGAAAATACACTAATAAGAAATGTTCCATGCATAAACAAGAACTATGCAAATAAATAAATAGTACCATGGACAACATTGCTTTTGTAGATGAAGAAACGTTTCTAGTAGAGGATGTTAATGCAAACATAACCACACCAATTGTACAAACTACTATGATTGAAAATGTATACTTTCTATAGACCACTTTCACTATAGTTAAAATTTATTAATTTCCTAATGTGTGTTAATCTTATTAATAGATCTTGTCCATCAATAGAGTATCCTAAGTACTAAACAAAACACTACATCGAAATCATCGTAGATACATGTGCTTGTAAAAAGAAAGGTTTAAATTAGAAACATGATACTATAATTGAAAATTTCATCAATTCATATTTTCCTACAATTTCTACAAAAGAAAATACAAAAAATGACTTACATTGTTTCAAATGGCATAATAAACAATAGAGTGATTAGGAAAAAAAAACTTAATGGGGGTTCTAATAAAAAAACCAAAAAAATTAACACTATAATATATAATAGGAGTATTTTACATTTGTATTACTTAGATTGACTATCCATATATTTAATATAAATGACCAATGGTCATTTTGATGTGGTTGTAAGTTTGGTATGATGTCATTGGGGTCCTAATTTATGTCCACTGAAACAAAATGCACACATTCACTAACAAGACATGCCATTATCTTGTTATTTCAATAGCCAAGTCTAAGCACCTTTAACTTTCTTGTTTGTTTTATTTATAAATTTAATTCCTATAATTAAGTAAAATGATCAGTGTTTAAAAATTACATTTATGTATTCTTTATTATTTAATAGAATTTATGGATGTAAGGACAAACATATTAAGTCCCAATGCAGCATAGGAAGAACTGTATGGCATACTAGCATCTATGGAATCCAACTTAGATGAGGATTCTTGTAAAGTCAATTCTAATATAGATATGCATTCGCTAGTACAATCACACTTTTTATTCATCCATTTTCATTAGGTTTCAAAAATATCTTTTGGAAAAATATAGCAATAAAAAATATATATAGGATGCTTTCTATAGACAATAATAGTGATGCTTTCCTGATACTAAAGGGAAGGATTCATATTAAGGTTAGTGACCTCTATTCATTGGGTCCAAAAAAATTTTCAATGAGATGGTATTCTAGCATTACTTTAGTAGTTTAGAAAATAAGTGTCTTGCTATATCCAAAACCTAAACCATAAATGAGACAAAACAAATCATATTGAAAGACTACATCATTTAATGTTATGATTCATAAGAAAGTATTTTTTCTAATGAGGGTTAGTGTCAATAATTATTAAGATCACTAAATACTTACTATTATTGATATCAAATTGTTAAAAACTCTATGCATGAATACACTAGAAATACAATCAATATTTTAGTTCATTAAAATAGCATAGAATATCAACAATATAAAATACAAATTCATAAAGGAGCTCTAGGTTCAAAATTTTATTTAGGATATTCTAAGATAGAGTAACTATTTCGATTATAGGGTGTATGTACTCTTGTACATAGCATTTATAATATGCTTAAAAGATTTTAAATTTAATAAATTGGAGGTAAAAATGTACAAAAGGAAAATCTTTCAGGAAATACTAAATATGAAAGGAGCAGAAATGCCTTGGCTACAATTACTTAATATGGAATAAATTATTGTATAAAATATTGTGGCTTACACATTTTCATGTATTAATGTCTATGTATGGTAGCATGTAGTGATATTAATCAATCTTTTACCTTTCATTGTTAATATTTAATGTGACTTTAGGATCTTCAAATTTAATGATCTTCAATCTAAATATTGTATTGCTAACATCTATTTATGTAAGGGAAATGAAAACCATAAAATAAATCAATATACAACACAATCTAAAGACTTATCAAAACTAGAATAAATCACAAAAGTAGAGATTAAGTACATAGTATGATCTTCTACCAAAAAGCACCACATTGATACCATCACAAATCAACTTTTCAAAAATAGTACAAGAAAGCATAAATTTGTATGGTCTTATGAAGTTTGTAAGATTCAAAGCAATTCAAGAAGAAAGATCTCACTATTTAAAAAACCACTATAAAAATTTTTTACAACAAATAGTAATGAATATAAAAAAGAAGATGTCATTTTAGTAGATGATACAATGGAAAAAATATAAGAACATGATTGAAAAAATACAATAGTGTCTAAAAATTCTAACCCAGACAATACACATGATGACTATCTTATGATAAAACCACTATTAATACTATGGACTATTTTTTTATGTAATAGAAAATTTTTGGACATTGGCATTTATAACAAAATGAAATACTTCTATGTTAATGAATTGGAATTTGTTATAATGGTTTTCTATCTTCTATTACATATGCCATAATTTATATGTCCCATTGTAATTTTCTTGGTACTAGATATGGAACACAATGCATTTTACATTAGATGAATAAATAAATTAGGAAAGAATTACATATTAAAAATTCATTTCAATATTATAGGAGACAATGCCAAAAGTGATGATGGTGTGGAGAAAATTAGTTTGAAACAATTTGAACAAGTAACAAAGAAACATATAAGTTCTATGAAGACTAAAGCATATTTAGAAAGAGCAATTACCATATAATCAACTCCAACAAGAAATAGAAAAGGAAGTATTAAATAACAAAGTAAGAAAAGCTATAATTCAACTAAAGGAGGACATGACTCTAAAGGAAGAACTTAACATACCATAATACTAAAGATGGATGTTTAGTGTCTTGGCTATCTAGTTGAGGCATAATTATGTCCATTTTATATGCTTGTTTTAGCACATGAAATATACCCACTAAAAAAAGTGAACAAGGATTCAAAATATTTTTTTTGAAATATCATCTAGATAATATTGGCAAGAAGGAAAGCCTTTTAAAGCTTGCTTAGGAGGCAAGAAAATTACTAAGGGATGCAAGAGACACTATGCAATAGTTTACAAGCACATGCTAATGGGTTGAGTATGTACCACCTAGCTTAGGTGACATTCCAAGAATCACATAGCATGTTAGTTGGGGTTGGGACATATTAGGACTCTTCAAAATCACACAACAATAATCAAAAGTGGTAATGAATCTAACAATTGGAAAGGTAATATCATACATCTTAATGAATGACTATTCATCTCTGGTAATGCAACAACCTTCTAGGTGATGTTGGAAGAGGATAGTGACATTATCATTATGGTCCTTTTGTATGAAAGATAAGAGAATGTCACTAGCTTACTCACTGAATATATCATTGGTTCCTTAAACATCTATGTAACAACCACTTTAGACTTTAGTATCCAACATATTGTTATCTAGAGAAAAGGTGAGTATGGTTAAACAACAAAGTATGCTTGACACTCCTAGACAAATGTTTGCCACTAAATGTGAGCAAACATTAGACAAACTAGTTAGCATAGGACAAGGGATTGCTAACTTGTTTAATTTTTTATTTAATAGTATCTTTCTTTTATTTGAACTAATTTTTTAAAAAGGAAAACTAGTGCTTTTAGAAGCATAGGGGAAGCATGGTAAACTTGAAGTCCTCCAACTCAAGAAAGAACTTGTAAATCTTCAAGAAAAGATCAATGATCCTACATGACACATTACTTTAGAGCACCTAGAATAGTTTAGGGTAGAAAAACTAGAGTGATCAACGCTAATGTCTAGGACCTATCTATGAAAAAGGAGAGAGTCACATGGGATGCATTCCAAGCAAGGGTATAATCGTATACTCTTAAAAAGATCATTATTGATCCTGAAGTAGAAAACAAAAAGTTGGTTGCAAAAAACCAAAGGCTAAGATTGTTAATAAAGGTGCATTTGAAGTGCACTTTTAGTACATCAAGAAAGAATATATGAATGCCAACTTGAAGATGGTGAGGTTGACTTATGAAAATAGAAACTTATTTATGTGGAAGTTTAAATTGATTTGGCAGTAGACAACCATAGAGATTGTTGCCTACAAAAATAAAGAAAAATGCTAAAAAAAACATCAAGAACAACTATAAAGATAATGTTGACCTATAAAATAAAATCAATAAGAAAGAAATTAAGATGACAAAAACTAAACTTGAAGCCATTTAATAACCCAACATGGCAGCATGGATAGGTGCTTTGAATATAGTGAGTGCAGTAGGCTATGAGTCAAAACAAAAAAATCTACACATCAAAGATCTTACTCACTACTTGGATTTAACCAATCTTAGATATTCTAATTTGGCTATAATCATAGTAAGTAGGGCCCAGAATGAACTAAAAAAGCAACTTATAGCCATGCATTTACTTTTCAACCATGAATGTCAAGTCCATGATCAAACTAAGGGTAAGTTAAAAGTTGTAATGGTAATGTTAAAGATTATCAAGATCAAGTTTACAAATCAAAGGGATGTCATAGAGAACTTTGCATGATGAATGGTTGACTACCAAACATGCAAGGAATGGCTAGAAGTAATCAAGTTAAAATTTCACATCGTTGTTGCTTAGTATGTTAATGCAAATAAAAGCTTTTCCTTACTCATGGAATGTCCTACTTACACTAAACTTGGCTAAGCATGCTTGAACCTCTAAGGGTCCACAGATAGATGAACAATAGCTCCAATTTAGCTTCAACAAAAGAAAGATCCCAGGAAAAGAACCACCACCACTTGAAACCTAAAGGCATTGACTAGATTTTTAAAGATTTTTTGAAGACACCTTTGTAAATATTTCTTATTATAATTCTCAATTTTTATAAAATGCACCTGATGAGTCACGATCTACTAGGCTCGATATTGGGTACACGATATTGTAGCTTGGATACGATATCATATACATGATATCGTGATTCTTGTGTTAGCCTATAAATACAACACTCAGGCACATAGTGAAGAGGATAGTTAGATCACTAGAGAGTTAGAAATTCGTTTCTTTTCTTATAGTTAATTTTAGTGTCCTTTCTCAATGCATGCCCGCAATGTGATGCTTATAATTGTACAAAACCTTTGTTCGAGTGTGACGTACTTGGACACCCACATGATCAGCAATAAAGATCGAGATTACTCCATCATTGCAACATTCACTTAGCTTTTAGTTTGTTTTAATTGTTAATTATTTATTACTATTTTCTTAGTTAATATTTCATGTACCATCATTTACTATTCATGTTGTTAATGCGGAATGAGTACACCTTAATCACAAACATCTAAGTGTAACTACGTGGTAACCCAGTAGCGTATCAAGTAGTGCTTTGAGTGATGTGCACTTGGTAATCCCAGAAGTAGTACACAAGGTCCAAGATGCATACAGATGATTAGGGACAAATGCTCATCGCACTTAGGCTAGCTTAGATCTTATTTCCTATTGCCCATTAGCTTAATTAAGTTATCTCTTATTGTCCTTAGGAGTAGCATAATAGTAGGGATCACATCATACACCTCACTTTGGACTAAACCATACGTGACAAAGCAAATACTAGTCCAAGTGGGAACACAGTGAACTAAAATCAACGTATAACTGTCTAGGTCCCACAACTAGTTCATCTGTGGAGTTCAACCAAATCACGCATACACGCTCGTATTTGTATGGTTGAGCGTATGGGTACCTCGCCACTCATCAACACCACTCAGAATTTCTTAATATGAATTATTTAGTTTATTAGTTAACTAGAACTACCCCAAAAATTTTGTAATGAAAATTTGTTTATTTTTTATAACTCAAGGATGAGTTTTTTGTTAGTTATAAGGGTGTGATGAACAATAAAAAAAATCATGTTTTAGATGTTGCAACGTTGCATCCACAATGTTGCTACTATGTTGTTGCAAATGCAATGTGTACCAATCATGTCAAATCTATAAATATGCACCACTAGCCACATTTATGATACTATTTGGTCATATAGTAGCTAAAATGTTTCTATTTATTTTCTTATTCCTTATAGCTATCAACAGGTACCCACAACATGGAATTAACTTAGTTATTCAATGCCCACAACATGGAATTAAATTAGTTATTCAATGATTTATTCAAGTGGAATATACTTAGATGCTTTTATGATGGTAATGGAATTGAGATTAATTTGACTTCATTACAGCACTTTGACTTAGAATAGATTTACCATTTCTTGTATTTTCTTTTTATTGTTATTTAGTACTTTTCAACTTAGATATTTACATTTCCTTACACAATAAATTATTGGAAACATAAATGTGACATAATCTTGAGTGTTAAACATGCACTTGTGATGTAGGAACACCTCTCTGATCTCCTTGTTCTACCCTATATATATGTTTTGTAGGTTTTAGGCTTGAAAAAGATAGCTAGGAAGGCTAGGAGACATCTTGGTTAAGACTTGGAGGTAATAAGAGACATCTTGAATTCAAAGGAGACATCTTGACTGAATGTGAGAATTCTTAGTGGAGACATCTTGGACAAGACATCTTGGCCTAGAATGAAACATCTTAAGACTAGAGGAGACATCTTGGAAAAATAGTAGACATCTTTTCCAAGAGCTAGGTTGACTCAGAGATGTTTTGGGAGGTTAGAGATGACCCATACAAATGGGGAAACTTTCAAAAACATCCATTCCAATTCGAGAAATAGTAGAAGGATGTAAGAAAGGATGGGAAACAGTAGAAGATCTTCAAGTGGAGCTTGGGAAAGATTTCCAAGGATTATTCTTATCTTATTTTCTATATAATTATGATGTATGTTTTATGTTAGTATGTGGGAGCAATCACCAAGAGAACCAAGACCAAGAGTAAGAGAGAGAGGGCTCTTGAGAGAAGAGAGCTTGTGCAAGGAAATTGAGTGAGAGGCACAAAAGAACACTTGAGAGAGGTTGAGGAAATCTCTTATAAGTGTCTTATCTTGGGCTTTGGCTTCATGGTGAGCAATTGAGGATTAAGAGGGGACAAGTGGGGCCTCTAAAATCCTTGGAAGAGTTGTGATTTAAGCTTGGCTCCTCATCTTTGATGTATTTTCTTTATATTTTAAGAGTTTTTTAATATAAGGTACATTTGTCTCTATTTCATTGTGTTTTTTTTTGTTTTCTAAGCTATATCTACTTGGAAGTTGTGGATTGTGTCCTATTAAAGTCTATTAAGGTGTCACCCCTACACCAAATTGGTATCGAAGCAAAGGTTTGAATGAATCCACATATCTGTGTTTGTCTTGGAGGGATCCACACTTATATTAAATTAATATTTCTTTTTGGAATGGCTCTTAAGAAGAAGACTAATTAAGATCTTGGACCAGAGATTCAAGAGCTCAAAGACTACTTCAAGGCTTTTTGTAGCTGAAATGCATGAAGTTATTCCTCAAGTAAGAATCATTAAACACCAAGATTTTGGATAGGCTTCAAGTAGAGGTAAAGAGAAGATTAAAGATGAGAATCCTTTTGCAACCCTACAAGGATCAAAAGGAAGAATTGATCAAAGAACTCCAAGGGGAGAAGGGACTAAAACTCAAAGGTAAGAGATAAGGTTTTCTTTTCATAATAATGAGGAAAATGATGATGAAAAGTTTGTAAAGATGTTAAGAAGTGCTTTAAGAATTCCTCATGTGGATATTCCCATCTTTAAAGGTGTTAAAGGCATAGATTTATTTCTTTCTTGGCTTAGGATGGTAAATAAATATTTTCTTATTAAGCAACTTTCTAGTAAGATAATGATTCATGTTTTTAAAAATGAACTTGAAGGATTAATAGCTAAATGATGGGACAAGGACTGTCCTAAATACCTTGAAGAACATGTCAACCCTATTGAGAGTTGGCAACTTATGGAATTCATGCTAAAGTAAAATTTTAAGAAGACATCCTTCTATCATGAAGCCTTAAAGAAGGTGAAATTTATTAGATAAAAAGATTCAAAGTTAAAGATTTATATATTGAATTTTGTAAAACCTTAAAAATGGCTAATGTTTATTGGACTAAGTATGAGCAAACTTCTAACTTCATTAATAGATTAAGGATGCAATTTCAGATAAAATTAGCATTCTATGAGACTAATACTCTTGATGAAGCTTAATATATTGCTCTCAAGGCTGAAATAAAAATCACAAGGTTTGTCTTAAAGAAGAATAAAGATCACAAGAAAAGAAATGAGAAGGACATGACTCACAAGTCAAGAAAATCATCCAAGGAGGATGGTGAAGATGAGCCAAAGAAGAAGGAAAGGGAGTCTACTTCTCCTAGGATAGGAAGAAGAAGGGAACGATCTCCAAGAGGTAAATATCATGGTAAATACATATGTTATAATTGTGGTGAATGAGGTCATAAAAAATGGGAATGCATAAAGCAAAATAAGAATGCGTTCAAGGATAAGAAAATTCAAACTATGCAAAAGGATAAACCTAAATCTTCAAAGAAGGTATGTGAGCATGAGTCTTTGCACATTATTGACCAAAGTGAATTGAATAGTTGTACTTTTGTTGGACATGATAGTGCCAATGAAGATGTTATAAAGAAGAGTTTATTTAAAACTCATTGTGCTATTAGGGGTTATTCATTGAGGATGCTCATTGATGGTAGAGCACAAGAAAATGTGATTTCTACCAAGGCAGTAAAGTTATTACAATTAGCTATAATTCCTCACCCTAATCCATACAAAGTGCATTGGTTAATGAAGAATCATAATGAAGTTAAGGAACAATGCTTTATTGATTATTCCATTGGAATTTTTCATGATCAAATTCTTTGTGATGTATTGCTTATTAATTGTTCATATTACATATTTGGTAGACCATGGAATTATGATAACAATGTTGTCTTTAATGGTGAAAATAATAGTTGGAATGTAAGGCAAGACAATCATAAGTTTAGATTGCTGTCAACTATTGTTGATAGTAAGGTTAGTAATTTGAACTCTTCATGTGATGCTTCCTAGTTGTAAGGAGATTATAAGTGTGGATGCAATTTGTGATGATAAAATTTTTTGTGATGCTAAAGAGAATGCATTTGATATGGATGCTATTACTAATTGTGTGGAGTCTCATATGAATGAGAAGAAGGTTGGTTTTTCTATTATTAAATCTTATATGTTGATGATAGTAGTATATTGGTTGATGCTTTTGGACACTTATGTAAGTGTTGGACTGAAATTTGTATTGGCAAAGAGGTGTTGGAAGAATAAGGAAGATCAATTGGCAACAAGTTAAGAAATGCCATTGCTATTTAGACATCGAGTAAGGAGGCCTACTCCATGGATTAATGCAAATAATTATTTTTCTAGATTCTTGTGTCACTTTTATGCAAATTGAAGTCATCATGGAAATGCAAGGGAAGCATTCCAAGGAGATGCTTAGATGAAGGAAGCATGGTGGGACATGAGGAAAAGGCTCCATGAGCAAGGGAAGCTCAAAACCAAAACCTCATATGATAGTGATTTTCATGTTTGTAATGTGTTGAGTCTTGATTGTTGTACTAAGTGTGATGGCCTTGAGTCATGGGGCCATGGTGCCTTCTAGCTTGTGAAAGCTCATGAAGCATGAAATTTTTAAGGGTGGGAGAGTTAGTGTAGGGACATTTCTCCAATCCCCTTGTTCTACCCTACATGTATGTTTTACAAGTTTCAAGCTTAAAGAAGATATCTTGGGAGGCTAGGAGATGTCTTGGTTGAGAGAGGTGAAAGGAGACCTCTTGAATTCAAAGGAGACATCTTGGCCAATTGTGAGACTTCTTAGTGGAGATGTCTTAGGCAACACATCTCATGTAAGAAATCTTGGCCCAAAATGAGATGTCTTAACACTAGAGGAGATGTCTTGGAAAATAGTAGATGTCTTTCTCAAGAGCTGGGTAGACTTAGAGATGTCTTGGGAAGGTTAGAGATGACTTGTACAAATGAGAAAACTTCCAAAAACATCCATCCCAATTTGAGAAATAGTGAAAGGAGGTAAGAAAGGATGGAAAATAGTGGAAGATCTTCAAGTGGATATTGGGAAAGGTTTCCTAGGATTTTTTTGTCTTGTCTTCTATATAATTATGATGTATGTTTCATGTTAGTGTATGGGAGCAATCACCAAGAGAACCAAGACCAAGAGCAAGAGAGAGAGAGAGAGAGCTCTTGAGGGAAGAGAGCTTGTGCAAGAAAATTGAGTGAGAGGCAAGGGAGAGCACTTGAGAGAGGTTAAGGGATCTCTTATAAGTAGCTTATCTTGAGATTTGGTCTATGTTGAGTAATTGAGGATGGAGAGGGGACAAGTATGACCTATAAGATCCTTGGGAGGCGTATCAGTTGAGCTTGACTTCTCATATTTGATGTATTTTCTCTGTATTTTGAGAGTTTTCGTAATATAAGGGACATTTTTCTCTATTTCATTGTGTTGTTTTTGTTTTTTGAGCTAGAGCTTCTTGGAACTTATGGATTGGATCCTATTGGGGTCTATTGAGGTGTCAACCCTGCACCAACTTGCTTGATAATCCTAGTAACTAATTACTTGGTATGCCTAGTAGCGAAATTATTTAGCTATCCCAGTAATTAATGCATATATCTAAGAACGTGATGTTAGAGATCAATAATAGAATAAGATTAATGAGCTGTCTACCATAAAATATTCAAACTTCAAATTCAATAGTTTTAGCCATCACTAGTGGCCATAAGTGAGGGAGTGGCTGGGTTGTAATACCATGGGTTGTGGTATCTAACCACAAGTTGTGATGGTTGACCATGAGTTGTGGTTAGGTCTTGTTGCAATTCTATGAGCTAACCAAGGGTCATGGTGTTGTAAAATAGAGAAAAAATTATTTCTGAGTAAACTATGAGTGAACCACGGGTTGTAGCTAGGTCATGATGAATATTCTAGCTTCCTTGTACCTTGAGTGTACTTTAACCTTTGTCCATGAGGCAAGCATGGGTCATGAGGCCTTTGAAAAATAGACCATGAGAGGAACATAAGTTGTGATGGCTTACCATGGATTGTGGTCTTTGCAACTTACTCACCATAGGTTGTGATGAGATCATGGCCTTTAGAAATCTATAGAAATGTTCACCACAAGTCATTGTTCACCACATGTTGTAGTGAGGTTGTGGTTCTACAAGAAATAGAGAATGACTAAAAAATAAAGTTCAAATGTAAGTTGGGAAAATTTAAAAGCTCAAAGCACTCAAAAAAGCATGGAAACATGTTCCAAAGTGTCTTGACATGTTGAGACAAGCTTGGATTGAAAAGAAAACATCAAATACATGTCCAATTAAATATGTTTAGCATGCACAAAATCCATGAAAATATACATAAACCCTTGATTCCTTACTCAAATAACATCAAATGCTCTTAAAAACTAAAAATAAACATGAGAGATGACTTATATAAGCTAGAAAAGCTTGGCACAAGCTCATGTATAGAAAGCTATGAACTTTTACATGTAATTAATATGAGAGGCTAAAACCTTTTAACATCAACCTAAAACCTTTTTTTTTGTGCATATTTATCCCTAAGACATATAGTCAAATTTATACTTTATTACTTAGTATTGCCTACTAGAATTGAACCCATAACTTGGATTTTTCAAATTAAGGGGTATTGGAACCTAAAATAATTGAAACATAGGTACACACCCTAAGATTTATTGAAGTTTATAACTAAGTGCTACCTAATAGAATTGAACATGCAACTTGGGATTACCAAGTTAAGACTTGTACCACTAGGCTAACAACTCATTTTTTGATCTTCCAAATTAAGAGTTGTACCAACTAATGTAACATGTCATTATGTCTTTTTTCTTTTTCTATTTTTTTTTGTGGGGTTTGGAGGTGGAGAGAGGGGGAGGGGTGTGGGAGGTTGTAGTGGGTGTGGATGTGGGTGTGGGTATGTAGAACCTAAAACTTTTTTATCAATAGTATTTTTATTTATAACATATAGTAAAAGTAGAACTTTATAACTTAACATTGCCCATTGAAATCAAAGTTAGGACTTAGAGCTTCCAAATCAAGAGTCTCACCATGATGTTCTTTTTTATCTTATCCCAACAAATATAAGCATAGCCTAATAGGTAAAACTTATTGGTGCTTCCTTCCCCACACCCACCCACCACAACCCCCCCACACCAACACCACCACACCAACCACCACCACACACCACCCACCCACACCAGCACACCCACACCCACCCTCACACCCACCACTGGAACACCAAATCACCCACCCCCACCCAACCCCCACCCCCTCTCCCTCCTTTTTTTTTTGGGGATAATGGGGTATTAGCCTAGTGGTAAAACTCTTGATTTAAGAATGCCTAGTTATGGGTTCCATTTTGGTGAGCAATGTTAAGTTATAAAGTTCTAATTGAGGAAAGTACAACCCAAAATATAATAGCCAAAGTAATAATGAGGAAATTTATACAGGAATATAATTCATTCAACATGGTTTATACATTGTCACATTTTGAATCCTGGACGTGACAGTTAGTTTTTAAATTGACTTTTGAGTTCTTTGAAGGTGTTTTCTCATACCTCACTCAAATAAAAATAAAACATGCACAAATAAAATTAAAGCCATAACAAACTTAATAAAAGGCAGAGAACGAATAAAAGAAGATCAGCGTTTAAAATTGCTTATAAGCAGGTGAGGTTTCAGGGTTATAGCTGAATCAAGGCAAATACCGTTTTCAGAAGAGTAAACAGGGTTCGTCATGGACGCTTACGGCTCTTCATCATCGTTCGGTTCTTCGTCACCGACTTCGCAGCCTTCCAACGAGGAAATCATGGACACCGTGAAAAACAAGCTCGCTGCGGCTTATGCCGAGGAATTTTTGGAGGTAATTCATCAATCAGTTGGAAACCTCATAGCAAACCCTTTTGTTTTTTTACTGCGTTATTCAATGTTTGCAATGTGTTTCCCCTTGTTTTCGGTTTTCCCATGGCATTTCTGTTTACTTTCCGCTTTATCTGATAGTTTGCGATTTTTCGTTTTAACTTTCTAGAATAAGCAATGTCGCAAAATATCAGATATTATTTTGATAAGACTGCGAAGATACATTCAGTCTTTTAAGTTGTTTAAGCAAAAGTACGACCTTTTTAAGATTTATAGTTGTTTCAGAAGTCGTTTTTAAATTTTAAGTTAAATGATTGTTTATTGCATTACGTGCTACACTTAAACGTTCGTTACTATCAGGGCTCTGTTTGCCTGATTAATTTTTTTTCCATCATCATTGGTAAACTCATATAATAATTGTCATTTTTTCGTGTACACTTCCGCAAATTCGTTTGGAGACCAATTGTTTGCGTGAGAGTGTTATATGAGGTTGGATTTTTGGATTGACAAGGCGTATTGAAATTTCTTTGAATGTTTTATTTTACTTTGTCTCCAAGGTTCTTAGCAGTCTTGTCAAACAACTAAAAGCGATCCGATTTTTGGATTGTACTTTTTATTTTGATTTTAAATGAGTTTTACCTGGTGGAGAACCGTTATTTGCTTTTAGCAAAACAATGCATGTGAAAAACAAATTGATATGGCTTTTGCAGTTATTTTCAGTTTCCATTTAGTTTATTTCTGGTGGCATGATCTGTGTCCTTAGTTTGGTGTTTCCATTTTTATTCCAAAAAATATTATTTTTATTAATTTCTTCTAAAATATCGCAAGAAAGAACTGAGCTTTGTAAAACACATGTAAAACCAAGGTAGGTGCTCTGCTGTAATTTAGTGGTGCCTACTTGTTCATCATTTGTATCTGGCTGTGTTCTGTATTCTCGTTGCTTGATGCATAGACCTGGTTTGCTTTCAAGTTGAATTTTCCAAACGTATTAGCTTTTCTGCCCTATGTGGGGCAATTTAGTTTGTTCAAGTTCATTGAGTTAAAAACAGTTTACGCTCTCTTTGCATTTGTGCTTCTCTCCTCTGTTTAGAGAATTGCCATGTTTATTTGAGCTGCTTTTGGGGAACTTCGTGAGGTTGAGTTTTCTTTCACTAATCCACATAATTATTAATCATCCGTTTTCTTGATCCATGTAGGCGAAACTGCACATCTGTGTTTCCTTGAGTATGCTCTATGTGAATAAAATCCCAAGGGAAAATTACAAAATTTCTTAGATAGCTTCTTCTTTTGTATGATTATATTGTGAAACAACTCTAAAGCGAAAATGCCACATTATCTGTAGTTTCTTGAGATATCAGAGCAACATTGTCAATTCTGAGAGCTTCTATTATCTTAAACCATCTCAAACCAGTCTAGCAGATCTGTCTATGATCAATCTGTTATGTTCTAGTGATATTTGTGGTGAAGAGCTTGTGCATCTGAGAAAATTGTAATGATTTGAAATCTCTGTGGCACATGTCAAGGGATGTGATACATTATTATCTTGGATTTTTACATGTTCCTATCTTGTATGATATATCAAGTTCACTTTCCATGTTCATAAATTTTTTGATTCCTTTTCTTTTTCACATTTGGAAACATGATTTTATTTCTCATAAAGACACTAGTAACATCTTAATTATTATGTGTCATTATGTGAAATTAATGCATTGTAATTTCTTGCCCACAGACACTGCGTAGCAAATGCTTTGCCAAATGTATCACAAAGCCAGGAACCAGTTTGAGTGGGAGTGAAAGTAGCTGTATTTCTAGATGTGTTGAACGCTATATGGAGGCTACAGGAATAATCGGCCGTGCACTTTTCAGTCCTCGTTGACATGTTCTTGGATTTGATTTTATTATTTTTTGAGTGATTCAGTTCAATTTTGAGAATATTAGAATATTTTCAGTTTAATTTATTACCTAACCCATGTAGTTTATGACTTAGCTGAATTATGTATTTCATGCAAATGAATGATCAAATAAATCTTCTCAGTTGAAGTTCATTATTGATTTCCTTTTTGACGGGGTTTTTCCTAACCAACTGTTAGTTATTTACTAGAAAATTATTTATTTTCAGTTTCAGCCTTTTAAACCTAGTTCGCATATAACTTGCCTACTCATTCTTCTGGTAGATGACTAGCTTATTAGTGAGTCATCATTGTCACTGGGCTTGGTGATGTGTGATGCCTTGATTGTTAATAGAGACTCAAAACGTTCATTTTTGTGGCTTGCTCCAATTGCATGTGAGATTTTGTGAAAAGTGGTTAATGTTTTTGCTTTATCTTTCTTTATCATAATACCTATAAGTTTACACGGTAATGTTTTTTTATCCTCTTAGAGCAAGTACTTGCGGACTGCTATGAGGTGTTGTTACCGGAATTCTTGATTAAATATGCTGTTTTGACGAAATTGAAGGTCCTCTGGTAAAAACGCAATGATTTGCTGTATCACTCAAGTTCAATGTTTTAAATTTTGCCTTCAATAATTGCTGTCTTAGCCAGCATACGGCTCTCACAGCTACCGTTCTTCAAAAACCTATAAACTTTTAAAAAATATCAAAGTTTTGATTTGGCTTCAGCTGGGCATTTCCATGATTTTATATTTAATGTGTGAGAGTAAGGGCTTCACTGCAGAAATTGCAAGCAAGATTTTTGTCTTAGGTGAATAGGTACTTCCGTTCACTTCTATAATTGCTTTAACGCAAGCAATGCTTAAAAAAAATAGTTTTGTTGTGCATGTTAAGCAGCTGGCAATGAGAGCATTGAGATAAATTTGGACAGTATTAACAGGCAGCTTGATGGTAACTGCGATTATAAATTCAGATAAATTCAGGTAGTATTGACAAGTAGTGCGTGATGTCATGGTAAATGTCAAATCATAGGAAATTTTAGGTTGTTTTAGCTGTTTTTGTTCGAGACCCTTGATGTCGGTGTGCACTCTAGGTTATTACTATATGATCAGTTTGTTGTGGGCTATGTATGTAATGTGCAAACCCTTTGGCATAAATGTTCTTATAAAGTCCATACTCAAATGGTCCGTTGTTTACTTTGGAGTAGGCAATATTTTGCTGGTTGTGTTATTACTTTTATTGGTCATATGGTTTAATATTGAGCTAATGACCTTGTCTACCTAGGTGAATAATTAAGTAGAGATACCAACTAGCATAGCCAACGACCTTGTCTACCAAGGCAAATAATTAAATAGAGATATCCCAAGATCTTGATTAGAGATGAAGAGAGTTGGAAAAGAGGTTGCATGAGTGTGGATGCATCTTGAAGGTCAAGCATGTGTGGGGGGTGTTGGACTCCAAAAAGAGAATTTTATTAATTTAATGAGAATAAGTACATGATCAACATCTGAACATATTGATGGATAAATAGGGAGAAGAACAAAGACAAATGCGAGTGTTGAAAGAAAACATCTTGAAACATAATCTTTCTCGGGGTGTGGGAGTACATGCCAGAGAAGGGAGNCATTGTATTATAATCTTATCTATTGATAATTGAAGATAATTAGTTTCTTATTTTTTNCCTCAAAATGCTCAAAATTATGATGATAACACACTCCGATGTAGCAGATCGAGATTGGAAAGAGTGCACGGGTTGGTGTATCTGCTCCAAGGCTGCAAACAAAAAAACAACTGATTAGTATCCAACTTTAACTTAGAAGTATGAGATAAAATTCGGAAATGCACAAGGCGAAGAATTTGAGATTTTTCCATAATATTTAAATGGTTAGAGGTGGACGAATTAGTGTTCTAGAAAAGAGTAGTGCATCTGCGCTTTCATATAAAGTAAAGAACGAGGGGCCTAATAACTTTCCAAAGAAACAGAAGGTCTGAAGAGGGGGTGGCCAAAAAGCCGAATAAGATATCCTCATGGGAAAATGTGCACAAAGGAAAAACCTTAGAAACCCATTCCCATGAAGACTGAGCGAAAGGGCAATGCCAAAAAACATGGACAAAATTTTCAGGACCTCCGCAGAGAGGGCAGGTAGGGTTTGAAATCCCAAGGTATTCACGACGTTTGCCGATAGGCAGGCCTTGATGCAAGAGGCACCAAAGAAATTGCTTAATTTTTGGAAGAGTCGGAAGGCTCCAAACTCGAGAAAAGAGAGAGAGCCAAAACTGTTCAGACTCTTCTTTGTGCCATGATCGATTGCAACGGTTAACAATCGTAGAGGAATCATGCAACAATTGAAAGGGCACATGAGGTTTATAGGGTAGAAGGTTCGATCCATTAGTCCATTGAAGACCATGGAAGAGACTAGGAACCGAAGCTTCCACATGCAAATTCTGATGAATGAAGTGATAAAGTCTATCGAGGCAATGGTGCATAATTCTGGAAGCCCCATATAAGTTTTCGAACATATCCCAAGTAATCCACTGATTGGTGAGACGAAGACAGCTAAGGGAAACAACTCCCTTTTGAAACCAGATGGTGGCTACCCTGGCATTTGAGGTGGCTAGAGGAGCAGGACATAGGGGCAGCCACCAAGGGCAAATCTTAGAAAGAAGAGTAGGATTGATATGTATATTATTCCAATTCACATGAGAATGTAAGACTTGCCAAGCCTTCCAAATGCTTTTGAAAACATGTGTTCCAGGAATGATAATGTCGTGAGGAGAAAGGATCCAATTAACAGGGTGGATACCCTTCCAGATAGACCTATTCTTAGGAAATGCTTGTCGAAGCCTTAACTGAAGGAGATTCCCAATAATATTGGGGGCATCTAAGTGCTGAATCAACCACTTAGCGACAAGGGTGAGACCTTGCTTAAAGGAGTTCAAAAGGCCCAAACCGCCTTTGTTCTTAGGAAGAGTTACTATATTCCAGGCTACACGATGAAAGCCTTTTTGAGAGTCCTTAGATGACCACATGAAGTCTCGAAATAAACGTTCAAGCTTTTGATAAGAAGCATGGGAAGGGGCCCAACATGACGAGTAATAAACATGGGTAGAGGCACAAATAGACTTACAGATTAGATACCTTCCGGCAAGGGTGAGGGGTTTGGTTTTCCATTTTTCCATTTTTCTGTGAATTCGAGCAATTACTTGGTCCCAGAGCTCGGACGTTGGGCCTCTAAAGCGAAAGGGAATTCCCAAGAGCTTAATGATCTCATGATCTTGATTACGCTTCCAACTATAATTGGGCAAATGACTGTAGTTATTGGTGAAGCTATAAACAGAAGATTTTCGCCAATTTATGACAGATCCCAAGAGGGAGCAATATTGCTCTACTCGAGACAAGAGACACTACACATTGTCCGCATTGTTTTGAATAAGGAAAAATGAGTCATCAGTGAAATGCATATTGAGGAGCTGATGTTGAGGAGAAGATAGAGGAACCCCAAATAAAACATTGTTTTGGATATCCAAGCTGATTTGATGACAGAGAAAATCAGCCGCTATGATGAAGAGATAAGGAGCGAGAGGGCAATCTTGCCTAACAGACCTATGAATAGAAAAGGGAGAAGTGATGCCGAAGGTAGTCGCAATTCGCGCAGTAGCATCTGAGAATAAGCATTCTACCATATGAATGAACTTAGGGCCAAAACCCAATTTAGTCATGGTTTGGATAATGAAGTCCCACTTAATGTTATCATAGGCTTTAGCGTAGTCAAGCTTCAACAGGAGGATATCCTGACCCTAATCCTCAGCCCACTTAAGACCTTCCCAAGCAGCCACCACGTTATTTAATATGTATCTTCC
>MNCI01018250.1:262958-287643 GCA_015680685.1 Gnetum montanum
GAAGAGTTGGTGAATCGGAAAACCTTACCGATCAAAAATTTAACAACTGAGGTATTAGCTAAGGTAGACCAAATGTGGGATTCCTTAGACTCAAGAATAGAAATAGTCTTAAAAATTGTGGAAGAGTCTAAGGTAGAACAAAGTAGTGACAAAGGCAAAACCAAGCGGAGAAACTTAAGCCCTGCACATAACAAGGGTAAGGGGAAAATTCCTATCTCCAATGAGGCTGTGAATTCTGATATAGACGATGATAGTGGATGTCAAGTCTGCTATTATGACCATCCTATGGGATGTTGCCCAATTATCTCACATCTGCAGGAGTCTGGGGTGTATGCGTTAAATCCAAGACTTAATCAACGGCAAACACCCCGAAGGTCACCTTATCCACAAGGTAACCCAAGGCAGTTCCACCAACCCTTAACATATTACCCAAGTGGAACGCCTCCACAGCCTATTGGACAACATCAGCAATGGCAATACCCACAGTCATGGGGGATGCCACCGCCAACACATCAATACCCTTACCGGCAGCCCAATCCTTACGATTATTTTGTGCAGCAGCTAGTTTCTCCAGGTGACTCTATGGGTCACACTACTTCTCAACATCACTACCAAGTTCGGGAGTACTTCAGGAGGACTCCTTCTCCTTCGGGAGATGTCTCACATTCAGTCCATCCTCTAACTCCACTCACACCTCTTCCACCTGTAGTTCCCATACAACCTGTTCCAACAATGTAAGGGGAATTACCTACCCAACCATAGCAACGTCACGCCATGAGAGCTGTAAATATTTAGCATGTAAATATCCAACCGGGTGCTAGTTCTGACAACTGTACAAAGAAGAGACCCTTCTTCAGAACTAGGAGCCCAGACAAACTCTCGCAACAACAAGTAGATGGGTACATGTATAGGCCTCTAACCACTAATGCTTCGGAGGACCCTTCAGTCCAACAGAGCGTAACACATACGGTTATGTTAACACATACCATAACTGACTAGATCAAGGTAGGCCA
Source organism: Gnetum montanum (assembly GCA_015680685.1). Taxonomy (NCBI): domain Eukaryota; kingdom Viridiplantae; phylum Streptophyta; class Gnetopsida; order Gnetales; family Gnetaceae; genus Gnetum; species Gnetum montanum. The sequence goes on from MNCI01018250.1 coordinate 263,972, forward strand.
CCTTTCCAGGAAACTAACTGACCCTAGGAGTCCCTTTATTTATTTACAGATCACTGGAAATGCACCACATCGAGCTCTTCTTGACTCAGGTTCTGGAGTCAACTTAATTTCACAAAAGATGTATCATGCCTGGAACCTGCCACAACTTAAGAAGAGCAACATCCAACTAGAGCTGACAGACCAGTCCATCACCATTCCCTTAGGATTGGTGGAGGATGTTATTACCACTGTATGTGGTTGGTCCTACCCAGCTGACTTTCTGGTTCTCGAAGTTAACAACAACGAAGGGGACTTCCCAATTATAATGGGAAGGACATGGCTAAGCACAGTAGACGCATGCCTTAGGATCTGCGATATTTCCTTGGAAATCTCTAAGATAAACATATGTGGAAAGATCGAGAAGAGGATAGTTCCATGCATCACATACAGTGATTCATCGGGTGATGACATGGAGGAAATGTCTCCATGTGAGAGGTGTGCCTTTGAGAGTGAGAAACAAAGATGCCTGTATGTAGCAACCACACACCCAGTAGTAGACACCCTGTGGTTGATAGCCACTCGAAGGAGCAAGAAAATATGCATGGAAAGAACTGAGGAGACAACTCATGCCAACAACCATTGCATAGACACATTGGAACATGAGCGTCGCCAACTTCCACTCGTCAACTTAAGATCATCAATTGGGAGAAGTTGGGAACTTCTTCGAAATTCAAATAAACACTCATTATTTTGGATCTCTCCCTTACAACTCAGTCATGGGGGAGATGGCCACCTATGCTAATCATATGGGGCCCTCAGTTCTTTTTCAGTTTTTGTTTTACATGTTTTTGTTTTACAAATTTCTTTAACTTTTCTAATTTTTGTTTTACACCATCGTTATACTTTTTCTATTTTGTGTGTGTGTGTGTGTGTGCCATCCACCATGTAAGTTCGTCACCCAATAAGTGTTCAGACTGATGGTATGAATTGTTTTCATATTGATTTCTAATGTTTGGTTTTTACCTTTAAGTTACAATGTTGATACTAAGGTATGTTCCTTTTGATATGATAGGCAATGAGATCACTTCATCCATCCATCCACCAACTTCTATGGTTTCCCTTTGCTTGGAAATGTACAGTTCCCTTCCAATAAGAACTTTAATGAATCGGTGACTGGGTATTTCTCAAACTAAGGAAGGACTCAAGGATTGCAAAGGGTGTGACTTTAAAGGAACTTAATGCTTTTGTGTTGGTCATTCTCTTGGGTGCTTGGATGGTTTCTTCTTGAGTTTTCTTATTGTTCCGATGTTACCCATTCTTCGGAAGCTGAGACAATAAAAATAAGAAGTCTTTGCATGGTGTGGTTCTCACGCATAAAAACGCAAAACAAAAAAAAAAAACCCAAAGTGAGGATTCAAAGCACACCCCTTAGACAAAATAAAAGTTGGACTACAAGCACTGGTTATGGAACCAAAGTGTTACCTCTAACTAAGGCCCTTCTCGCTTCCCGTTCTCTCTTTTGTTTCATCGGAATGGTGGTGGCTTTTCGAAGATGTATCCTCGTTATCCAAGTGGATGGTTTAACCAAATGCATTGATGCGAAGTCACTGGAAGTGGTTGCTTTGAGCCTAGAGTTGGAATGAGACTTGTCAAGTCACATTAACCATAAAACACACAAGGGGCTACACACCACCTTGTTCTTGGGATTCCATTCCATTTCTCTTCTCTCCATTGTTCACCTCATTGCCAGTTGTATCATTAGTGTATATATTTTGGTTGATGCATTGTTTTCTTTTTGGTAAATTCTTGCGGCTAAGACTTTAACTCTTGTTTGAAAAGATATTCCTAGAGCCTACGGACTCTTTGAATGTGGGTTTGTTGGGGCATTAACGACATGAGCCTACTTTGGGGAGGACCCACTGACATTCCTATTTCGAACATTAGTTAACTTCTTTTCCTTAACATTTTTCAATTGATTTTATTTTGTTCATTTCCATCTTGACATCCATTTCATTGATGCCATAGTTGTCCCTTTTTACCTATCTTTCTTACTCCTTTTCTTTCTCCATTCTAACGCTACCGGAGGTTCGCAATTAGTCATGGGGGTACGGAGCTTGATTTTTTGATTTCTTCTCCTAAGCCCCAAATTTTTTTGTTTCTCTTCCTAACCCCTACACCTTTGGTAGTCATCACCTACATCTTCCCAGGTCCATATCAGCCATACCACAACCTAGCCAATGAACCTACACTGAAGCAAGGTATTAATTACTTAATGATTCAATTACCCTCGCTAATATATGATTGTGTTGTGTGTGCAGATGGCAATCATACAACAACGGAATGGATCTGGAGCAAACACTTGGAATGGAGCAGTGCCGAAGCAGCTATGCACAGAGTAGAACTAATGATGCGCTGACGGATGGACAATGGAAGGTGCAATCTAGGCATTGGCAGCAGCAAGACTCTTCTCTCTTCTTCTCTTCTCTTCTCTCTCTCTCTTTCTCTCTCAGTTGCCAACAAAGGCCTGATGTCATTGTAATAAGGTGTTCACCCGTATTGTCATGAACACCAGTCTTGTCAAGTCTTGTAATAATGAACCGTTCACATGTCATTCCATTAGTTTCATTCCCCTCAATAATCCCATACCTACCCGGTATTATTGTAAGGAACTCGAGGATGAGTTTTCGTTTAGTCATGGGGGTATGATGAGATGCGATATGCACAAGCCGCGATATCACATCCCCTGCGATATCGCGTACGCGATATCGCAGTCCGTCGCCAAATCTATAAATAAGAGGTGACACTTCCCTTATTTCATATCATAGGCATAAAGTAGCGAAGCTCTGGTGGATTGATCACCCCAGAGATAGAATATTTTCCATGTGCCCGCAGTAGGAGTCCCCCAAGTGAACGGTTCTTTATTCAAGCAACTTTGTACCTGAACGCAAGTTGTGTACGGCAATAAAGATGAGCTTTGTGGATAAACCTTGCAGTGCATGGATAGGTTTATTTAATGTTATTTACTGCTTTTCTAGTAACGCGACATGAGTATGACTTGGTTATGAGCATTAACGAATGTGTATGGCTAGCCAAGGAATCGGCTACTCATCGCGATTAGATTCTCTCACCCTTATCTCCTAGAACATGGGACAAGTACGACTTGATTACGAGCATCTACGGATGTGTACGGCTAGTCAAGGAATCGGCTGCTTGTCACACTTAGGCTAGTTAGGTGCCTCAGTACGACCGCTTCGAGCACGTGCGTTACGTGTGGTAATCCCAGTAACGATTAGCGTTTGGTAGCCACAGTTGCACAGTTCAAGGTGTGTACGGCAAGTGGGAATGGATGCTGACGCTAGGACTTAGCACTGTAGTTAGAGTTAGTTTTAGTCTCTCAACCCTTCACCCTTTAGCATAGGAGATAAACTTGAAAAGACCAAAAAAATCATATACCTCGGACTTACTTAACCATACACCGTGACAACAACAAGTAAGTCTGGGAAGACAACGATTAATTAACCCCAAGTGTTCCTTGCGGCGTTTAGGCATTTAGTCTACGGAGTTCAACCGAATCACGCGTGCTATGCTCGTTTCGTATGGTTGAGTGTAGGGGTACCTCGCCACTCATCAGTAACCTTCCCAAAAAAAGATCTAGCCTTGGAAGTCATTTCATCTACTTGAAAATTATTGGACATGAGTCATGCAAGGCTCTTCTTGATTCAGGTCCCAATGTCAATATAATTTTCCATGTCATGTACAAAGCATGGAACCGTCCATCTCTCAAGAAGAGTAATATCTATCTAGAATTGGCAGAGTGGTCAATCACTATTCCTTTGGGACTTATGGAGGATATTGTGACTACTATTTGTGGATGGTCTTATCCTACTAAATTTTTGGTGATCAAGGTTGACAATTGCAAAGAAGGCTTCCCAATTATTATGGGAAGGGCATGGTTGAGCACTGTTGATGTGTAAATGAACATAAGAGATCTCTCCTTGGAAATTCCAAGAAGAATGAATTTGGAAAGATGAGTTCCATGCATTACATATAGTGATACTAGGTGCAATTGTATGTAGAAACTTTGGTCTATCAGGAGCACATCCATTAAAGCATGCAGATAGTGTGTAAATGAATCTGAAGTTCAAAGGTACCTATATGTAGTAGATACAAAATAGGAGGACAACCAGTGGTTGACAAGTGATCTTGGAAGTGGCACACATTGCATGAAACCTATTGAGACTTTGACATGTGCCTATATTGAAAGCATGGATAAACTAGAGTAAGTTCATCACCAACACTTTGATAATGCAAATGATGATACTTTTTGCGGAGAGTTGGAAATCCATAAAACTTTTAAACAAGATCCCTTAGAGTTGAAAACTCTACCTACTAGCATGGAGTATGCATTTTTGACAAATGGAAAGTTAGTAATAATCAATTCCAATCTTGCCCTTGAATAGAAATAGATGTTGGTGAAGGTAGTCAACAAATGGTCAATAATATTTTCTTGGTCATATCTTGAACTCACAAGGATTGATCCTAGGATATGCCAACATCGTAGTTACACTAATCTAGCCATGAATCCAAGGAGGCAACCACAATGATGGTTGAACCCATAATTGAAGCATATCATCAAAGAGGATATTAAGCAACTCCTCAAGGTAGGGTTCATCTACCCCATTACGAATAGTCAGTGAGTCGGCCCACTTGTGATAGTGCCAAAGAAAGATGGAAAATGATGGGTTTGTATTGACTTTAGGCTATTAAACATGGCATTATTTAAAGATTAATTTTCATTGTAATTCATTCATTAGGTGTTGGACACCATATCGGGGCATTGCTATTATAGTTTTCTGGATGGTTATAGTGGCTATAACCAAATCCAAATTGCACTAGAAGACTAGGACAAAACAACATTCATGAGTCCCTAGGGAACCTTCACATATTGCAAGATGTCTTTTGGTTTGTGCAATGCTTCTGCTACTTTCCAATGTTTGGTCTTAAGCATCTTTTAGCAGCAAATTGATAGTAGAGTGGAAGCCTTTATGGATGACTTCTCCACTTATGGTGCTACATTCAAGCAAGCATTGGGTAGCCTTGAGTAAGTACTCAAAAGATGTGTAGAAAAAAACTTGTAGCTTAATTAGTAGAAGAGCCATTTGATGGTCTAGGAGGGCATTGGATTGGGGCACAGAATTTTGTAGGAAGGGATCAAGGTAGACCTTGAAAAGATAAGGGTCATCCAAAGAATCTTCCATCAACCAAAAACTATAAAAGATGTTTGGTCATTTCTTGGACACACTAGTTACTATTGGCAATTTATAGAGAATTTCTCTAAGATTGCAAAATCATTGGTTGAACTTACAAAGAAAGATGCTCCATTCATCTAGACTAAGAAATGCAAAAAAGCATTCCAGAGCCTCAAGTAGAAGCTCATAGAGACTCCAATTATATGAGCACTTGACTAGTCTAGATCGTTTCATATTATGATAGATGCATCAAATTATGCCTTGGGAGCCATGCTTACACAGTTGGACAACAAGAGACATCCATATTACGTCCATTGTACAAGTCAAAGCATTGTGGGTGCACAGTTGAATTACACCACAACAAAGAAAGAACTAATGGTGGTGGTGTATGATCTAGAGAAGTTTAGGCATTATATGCTTTGGATATAAAGTGTTTGTGCACATTGACCATAGTGCCATTTTCTTCCTCATGAACAAGCCAATGGTGAGCCCCCATGTCATACAGTGGTTGGTGATCTTGTAAGAATTCAATCTTACAATGGTAGATCGAAAAGGAATTGAGAATGTGATCATTGACCATCTCTCTCAGTTACGATGGGATGGAAAAGAGGAGGATAGCCTTCTTTCTAACTAATTTCCTGATGAACTTCTCTTTGTTGGTGCAATAAATGAGCAAATGCCCACAAAACAAAAATGGTATGATGACATCCTCACTTATCTTCTTACTCAAGAAATTCCACAAGATTTGGACTACATGAAGAAATAACAATTTCTTCATCAAGCCAAACACTTCATGAAAATCAATAAATACCTTTACAAGGTGTGCATTGATGGCTTGGTTCATTGGTATGTACCTAATGCTGATTAATTGCACATTTTATAAGATGCTCATGAGGGTCCTTGTGGGGCCACTATGCTAGGAGATACATGATCATTAAGATCCTAATGGTATGGTACTATTGGCCAAGCATCTTCAAGGACATCCACCAATTTGTTTGCTCTTGTGACTGCTGTTAATGAGATGGCGGGATGATCGCATGAATGGAGGGACCTCAACAATGGATTCAAACACTAGAACCCTTTGACATATGGGGCATCAACTTCATGATTCCCATCATACCCATGTTAAATGGAAAGGCATATATAATCATTGTCATTAATTACTACAGAAAATTGGTAGAAGCAATAGTCGTCATCGACTATACATCATCCACTGTTGCATGGTTTGTATAGCAAAATGTTGTGAATAGGTTTGGGGTTCCATGTGCATTTATTTTTGACAATGGAACCCATTTTACAGGAGTACTTTTTGCAAGCTTATGCAATGCTTGGGAGTTGAACATAATTAACAACACCCTACCACCCCCAAACCAACAATCAAGTAGAAGTTACCAATAGGGAGATCACAAAGATCTTAGCGAGAACTATTAGTAAATATAGGAGAGATTGAAGCACAAAACTCAACAATGTCCTCTGGGCATACCATTCAACATGAAAACTTCCTATAGGCTACTCTTCCTATGCGCTGGTGTATAGAAAATTACCAACTCTACTTATTCAATTCGAGCTGCATACACTTTAAATAGCCTATGACTTGGACCTTGACCTTAGCCTAGCACAAAAAGAAAAATTAATTAACTTGAATGTGCTAGATGAAAATCGATTGGTAGCCCTATTCTTGAATGAAGTGCACAAGGCATTCAACAAAAAGCATAATGACCCTAGAATACAGAAAGAGCAATTTCAACTTGGAGATAAGGTTCTCTACTGAAACCCCACATGTGTACCTCAACAAACTAAGTTCCAAATGCTGTGGGAAAGGCCTTACATCATTTATAAAACCTTTCCTTTTAGGGCCATGTTGATCTACAAACTTGAGAGACTAGACAAAAAGCAGCTAGTCAACATGCAACAAGTTAAATCTTTTCATGAACCCATGCAAGCTAGTGAAAGCAACACATCAATGGATGGATAACCTCGCTCAATTTTTTAGATCTCGTTCTTCCAACAAAGTCATGGGGGAAATGACCATCCATGCTAATCATATATGTGGCTCCTTAGTTTTTCTATTTTTTTCTTCTAAGCATTTTTTGTTTTTGCAAATTGTTTATTTTACACCTTTTTAATTTTTAAACTTTTTTCCATTTTACATCATTTTTTGTTTTACACCATCGTTAGTACATTTAAATTTTTCTTGAATATTTTACACTTATATATTTTACTTTAATTTAGTATGATTTTCTAATTTCTATTAATAAATGTGCTTTGTGCCAACATGACATAGTCGTGCTGTAGCTATTGCTAATGGTACTTTTTGCTTAATGTTTTTATTTGCTAATGTATGGTTTTTATTTTTGAATTTTTGTACCAATGGCTAAGACATGGTTTCTGTTTCATGGAATAGGTAGTGAGTCCACGACATCCACCCATCCACAAAAATCTATGGTTTTCCTTATTTTGGGAGTATGAGATCCCTTTCATTAAATATACCTTTAATAAATTTTTGACCTTGGTGGTTTCTAGAATTAGGAAGGATTCAAAGGTTTGCATAGGGTGTGACTTCAAGGGAACTTAATATTCTTTGTACTCTTCTACTTACTTGGGTGCATGAGTGTTTTCATGGATTTCTTACCGTTTCGTGTTAACCATAAATAAGAAGTGAAATAAGTCTCTACATGGTGTGGTTCCCATCCAAAAGAAAAGAAAAGAAAAGAAAAACACAATAAAAAAAAATTATAAAAAATGGTGGGAATTCAAAGCACATCCCATAGACAAATAAACATGCTACAAGCTCTAGTTATGGGAGTAGAAAGACATGTTACCCATGCCTGAAGGTCCCCTCTAACTAAGGTCCTCTCTCAAGTCTTGCTTCTCTTTTCTTTTCTTTAAGGAATAGCGGTTGTTCTATGGAAGCACTCTTGTGTCTCAAGGGGATGGATTGGTCTTGGAGTGATGATGTGAAGTCACTAAAAGTAGTTGGTTTTGGTCTAGACTAAGGATGGATATTCGTAGGTCATTTAAACACAAATGCATAAGGGACTTCTTATGACCTCAACTCGGAACTCCATTCCACCCTCTCCATCATCCATCCATGCTACCCATAACTCACCTCACTACCGATGTCCATGTTCCTATTTAGTTTCTTTGTCTGACATACTTGAATTCTGCTATGTTTTGATCCTTAACTTTCATAAACCATTAATCACCTATGGGGCCCACGAACTCCTTAGGTTGAGTTTATGCAAGGGTAAACAGGGCATGTGCCTACTATGGGGAGGATCCACTTGCATATCTCTTGGTTGGGTTTGTTAAGCACCTTATCCTTAGGCATTATTGTAATCAGAATCTTTGTGCATCCACCTTCTACATCCAACCATGTGCTCCTTTAAAGTATTTTCTCTAATTCACACATTCTCTATCAAATTTTTGAATTTTTGAGTTGCCAAAGATCCTCTTCAATGATTTTACCATATTCTTGGCTTTTTGGGGACTCCATAGACCCCAAATTCATTAAAACATTTCTTGTATTTTTTTGAAATATTTAAATTTGGGACCTCGTAAATGAGGCCTTGTCGATGGAGCCCATGCATATACATGGCCCTGTATACATAGCCCTATTGATGTAGCACAAAAATCCTATATATATGCATGACCCCCTTTGAAATTTTCACATTTTCTCTCAAACACCCAAGGATTTTTTGCAGTTTTTGAAGCCTAGAACCTTCCAAAGCCTATAACTTCCTAACTATTTGTTCAAATCACTGTATTCTTTGACCTTGTGGCTCTTGAAGGTAAGCTCTTAGTTGTGGGGGCCTTAAATGTGTCATTTTTGATAGAAAAGTTTTTGACATTTTTCTAACTCCCACAAAGGTTTAACTAAGGAATCAACATTAAAACACCAAATTCTAAGAGTTAAACCATTCCAATGAACTCTGTGACACTTACAATAAAAAATTAATTAATAAAATAATAATAAAATAATCAATCTACCATGGTCCAACCATAGCCAAGTGTAACTAATTAATGAGATAAGGTATCCAAATATTTTAAGTTACACATTATATCTACTAATCCATGGATGTGTTGTGACAGCAGATGGTACCAAAAGGTAAACACACATAGGAAGGAGGATTGTCTCAACTAAGGGAAAAATAGCCAAGAATGGGAAGGGGCCAAGAATAGGCCCAGGAAGAACCAATTGCAACCCATGCCCTGGGACCTCTTAGGGAAGAGGCCAAAGTGAAGTCTATTCATTAGATTCCATAATAAGTGGTAGCAACAAAACATTCCCACTAGAATGAGGCACCAACTCAATAAGTAAACCATGAGGTGACCTTGATGAAAATCTACCTAAACCAAATCAGATAAGTATAGTGCCTAGCAAGATTAGGCCTAGCAAGATTAGTGCCTAGCAAGAAACCATGAGGCACCAACTCAATAAGTAAACCCCACGATGAGGCCTAGTAAGATTAGTGCCTTTTCTACTTATGTGTGTGCTACTCTGAGTGGAAGATTCTTGATTAACCCTCCATAACTAATCTATTTGGAGATAGAGAAGCATTTCAAGGAGAATGAACATAGAAGTAAAGCACTCACCTTCCCATGCGTCATCAGAATACTATATCAAAGGGGAGGAATAGCTTGCTATACTAATGATGCTTTCCGATGCATTCCAACTATTAATTGGGTGGAGATGACAAAGGAAAAAATTCCTACAACAATAATCCAAGAAGAGGAGTAGTAGCCACCACCTCCACCTGTCACTCAGAAAATTATGCTAAATATTGTTGCACAATTTCAATGGTTACATAGGTTTCAAGAATGGTTGTTCGCGAGGTTGAATCCTAATGCTAAAGAGGTAATGGTATTTCTCTTAGAATAGTAGAAACTCCCAAAGATTTCTAGGAATGCTACAACCTTTTTGGTTAGCCTGGGAAGGGTGAGGAGGTAATGGTATTGGTGATGCAACACCAAGGACAAAAAACAATAGTAGAGGTGGTTGTTGATAGAATTTCCAAAACACTAAATGTACCTACAACATCTATACTAGACATCACTAGACTTAAAAAGATGTGTAGACATCTGTAGGGACCATCAATAGTAGACTAAGCCCAACACAACATGAAACTGTTAGACTGACTAGTAGGAATTAGGAAATTGCTTCTAGATTTGTTTGATCTTTTAGATAGTATAATTATAATCCAATCAGAGCTACTGGAGGCAAGGAACAAGAACATTATTTTGAAAGGACAACTCGAAAAAGCCAAGGAGCTAAATGAATGCTTGGATGTAGAAGTTGTTGAACTAAGAGCCTAGATTATTGACTTGGATTTCTCAACCTAGCATTGATAAGAGATGAAGCTATTGAATAACTTTACACTAGGTTTAAAGGGGTTAAGGGTGCGATGGAGACGATGATGTTCTATTGATCCTTGACAATGGCCACCTAGCATAAAATTCAGAAGGCCTTGGATCTAACCTTACCAAGAGAATGTGTAGCTAACCATATAAAATCACTGCTTGTGAAATATTGATGCACATAAAAAATACTTGATTGATTTTATCCATCAATAGTAGGAGTAATTAGCCAAATTAAATATAGAGTTAAGGTGATTAACAATTGAGAATAGAAACCTCTCCATGGAGGAGGTTTGTGTCCTTCACCAAAAGATTGCAATAGGAGTAGCCACCTAGAAATTAGATGCTCTCAAATTTGAGAGAGTAAAAAATCACTATAGAGACCAAGTAAGCTTATAGAAGGAGATAAATGAGAAACACATTCAAGTGGTGAATGAAAAGGTGAACAAGACCCTCCAGCAACTCCAAAAAGGACACAAATTATGGAAACCAATCGTTGATGGGATTGATCAATACAATAAAGTAGAAATTTTCCTGAAAGAGTTGCAAATAGAGGAGATGATCAAATATATGAAGCTTGTCAACCTCTGATACACAAACTAGGCTATGTTGACTACCAGATGACTATGATTAGAATTGGAAAAGTAGGTGGCTAGCTTGTACCTATTGTATGAGGCTGAGTTCAAGCATCACAAGGACACCAAGAAAAAACTTGTAGTGGAAAATGTTGAACTTGAGGTTCTCAAGGGAAAATATACAAATTAGAGATATGATACTAGGAGCTACAAAATGTAGTTAGGGCATTCAATGTTGAATGTAAACAATTTGCTGCTTAGTTCATTAACATTAAGGAGCTATTCCCATTAATGCCCTATCTATGGGATATCCCCATTCTAGTTCACATTGGTGATGCTGGGTAAATTGTGAATGATCCTTGAAGCAAGGAGGAGAAGTTGAAGGCATTACTAGATGCCTTTCACCTTTCATTGGAGGTAGTAGTTGTAGCAGAATAGCCATAGCCTCCTCAACCACTGGTGAAGGTCCTTAGGGACCTCAAGAGCCTTCACCACTTAGGACTATTTGATCTTCTCAACCATCTTCACACTATTAGGGGATGTGCTATCTAGTTTGAGTGGTTATGTCATGGTGTTCAATTTTGTGTCATGAACACCACAAATTTTATAATGATGTTAATATGTACACTCAAGGACTCAGTTTTGTTGTGTTAGTTTATTGTGTTAAGTATTAGTTAATAATTCCATACCTTCCAAATTTTGTAAAGGAACTTGAGAACAAGTTTTCATTCAATCATGGGGGTATGATGAAGTGTCAAAGTGTCATGTCAATGGGCCCCTGTCAATGTGGCCTCATTGATAGGCCCCATCTACATGGCATTTTCTCATTGACAGGGCTGCATCAACCTAGAGTTTACTGTGTCTATGAGGCCTCGTTGACATAGCTCCACAATAAAGTTTATAGATATGCACTCACTCATCGTGTTTATGGAGGTCTTATCATAGTTGTAGCAAAGCTCTTATAATTTTGTCATCTAAGAGTTAGAATATTTTTTTGAGTGCTCACAGTAGGAGCCAAAAAGCATACAGATCTGTATTCGAGCATTAATGTACCTGAGCACAGTAGTGTGAATGAAAATAAAGATGAGCCTTTTTATAAACCTTGTAGCAGCTGGAAATAGATTAATTATTTATTTATGATTTCAATGTTTATGCGATTTCCTTTAATGCTTTAAGTAATCAAATACTTAATTAGGCTAAACTAAGATAAATTAAAATAGATTAAGTAGTGATCAATTAAGCACATAAGTACAACCGCTTCGAGCATGCACATGATGCTTGGTAATCCAAATAACACTTAACATTTGGTAATCCAACAACGTTATATGTGTTCAAGATGTGTATGAAAAGTGGGATTGGATGCTTATGTTAGGATTAGTTAGGTGTAGTTAGTTAGATTTAATTGGCAATTAAATTACTTCATTCCTTTCATCCTTTGTTTTAAACACCCAAACATAAAACATAAAAATAATAAAAATCATATGCCTCGGTTACGCTTAACCATACCTTTGCATCTCACAAGTTTAATTGGAAAGACAATGAATGACTATTAGGAAAATTTCACTTCCTAGAGACTAGTGTATCGGAAGACATAGAATCGACAAAATTTGACTGTATCACACATGAATGCTTAGTGATTCGTATGGTTGAGCATAGGGGTACTTGCTGCTCATCACCAAGAAAGTATTAATATGTAATAGGTTATGTAATTATTATAATAAGATCCTTCATGAAAGAGCATAATGTAGTAATAGGTATATCTATTAAGGGGGGGGGTAGAATTTGATCTAATGTATGTATACTTAAGAATTAGAAGTTTGATTAACATTAAGTTGTAACCACGATGAGAAGAAAGTGCTACGTAAAGTAAGAGAGGAAGGTTATTAATCATTCCTTTTGGTTGGATCTAGGCCTAACCATGGTGTTAATGCTAGATTGCCTCTAAGGGATAGATGACAAAGGAAGATAAACCCACCAAACCCTTAGATCATGACCTAGATACATTCATTTATTTCTATATTTTCTCATTAATAAAGTTCATTTTCATTTTCTTTTACATTTTTCTATTATGTTTAGCATGCATAATGTTCAATGTAATGTATATTTAACATCTATCATGATATTTGATGAGTGGCGAGGTACCCTACACTCAACCATACGAATACAAGCGTTACACGTGCGATCCGGTCGAACTCCAAGGACTAAGTGCTTATGCGCCTTATGGAATACTTAAGGTTAATTAATCGTTGTCTTCTCAGACTTATTTGTATTGTCATGGTTTTATGGTTAAGTAAGTCTGAGGTATATGATTTCTATGTCTTTTATCTTTTTATCGCCTATGCTAAGAGAGGAAAGGGTGAAGAGACTAAGTAACTGAATTTCACTAACTAAGCTTTAATCATCCTAGCATCAGTATCCGTTCTCACTTGCCATAAACACCCTGAACTAGTGCAACGCTACTGGGATTACCAAACACTATTCGTTACTAGGTTACCAAGTGTAGCACATGTGCTCGAAGCAGTCGTACTGAATGCACTTAACTAGGAGTTGAGGGTTGAGAGAGATTAATTATCTAAGAAAGCATTTCAGCATTTAATATTAATTAAATCCTAATTAGCTTAGTCCATGCATTGCAAGGTTTATCAGAAAGTTTGTCTTTATTTTTGTACACAAATGTGTGCTCAGGTACAATTTGCTCAAATAAAGATCTATTCACTTTGAGACTCCTACTGCAGGCACTTGGAAATTATTCTATCTCTGGAATGGTAAAACTACCAAAGGTTTGCTAAGGGTCTAGATCTAGATGGAGAAACAAGGGAAAGCTACCTCTTATTTATAAATGGGCTGTGATATCATGTATGTGATATCATAGGGACTGACACAATATTGCATCCCATCATACCCCCATGATTGAATGAAAACTCGTTCTCGAGTTCCTTACAAAATATTGGGAAGGTATGGGATTATTGACTTGAATGACACTAATGGTAGATGGGGTGACATGTGAACAGATCATCATTACAATACATGAAAAAATTTAGTGTTCATGACAACAAGAGTGAACACCATACATATTTGACATCTAGCCTTATTTGGCAGCTAAGAGAGAAGAGAGAAGAGAGAGAGAAAAGAAGAAGTCTATTGCTGCCAACGCCAAGATTGCACCTTTCATTGTCCATCCATAAGCATGCCATCAATCTTATCCCTTGCATAACTACTTCAACACCAGTCCATTCCAAGTGTTTCCTCCAGATCCAATCCATTGTTGTATGATTGCCATCTACACACACAACACAGTTTGATATTAGCAAGGATAAATGAATCATAATTCAATTGATACCTTGCTTTGGTGTAAGGTTTATTAGCTGGGTTGTGATATGGCTGATACAAATTTGGAGATATAATATTGGTAACTACTTGAGGTGTAGGGGTTTAGAGAAAATCGAAAAAATTGGACCAAGACCCCCATGATTGAGAGCCAACCTCCGGTAGCAATAGAATGGAAAAAGATAAGGAATAGGAAAAGATGGAGAAAAAGAAATAACAAGAATGCTGATAAAAATGGATGTCGAAGATGGAGATGAACAAAATAAATGTGGATTGCCAAAAAAATTTTTAGGGGAAAGAAATTAAAGGATGCACCAAATATGAATGCTAGTGGGTCCTCCCCAAAGCAGGCTCATGCCTTAATTCCTTGACAATCCCACATTCAAAGAGTCTGTAGGCTCTAGGAATGTCATTCATAGAAGAGAGTTAAAGTCTTAACCACAAGAGTTTACCAAAAAGAAAACAATGCATCAACCAAAATATAAACTACTGATATAACTGGCAATGAGGTGATAAATGGGGAAAGAAGGATGGAAAGAAGAGAATGGAATGGAATCTCAAAAATAAGGTGGTGTACAACCACTTTTGTATTAATGATTATTGTGACTTAGTATATCCCATTCCAAATCCAGCCTCAAACAAAACACATTCAGTGACTTCACATTAATACATTCAGCCCATCCATCCACTTGAAGTAACAAGAATGCCTTCATCAAAGAGCCACCACCATTTCGATGAAACAAAAGAGGAGAAAGTAGGAAGTGAGAAGGGCCTTAGTTAGAGGGAACATGTTTATTTTAGTTCCATAACCAGTTCTTGTAGCCCAAATGATTATTTCATCTAAGGGGTGTGCTTTGAATTCTCACTATTTTTTTTGTGTTTTTGCATGAGAACCACACCATGCAAAGACTAATTATTTTTATTTGCTCAGCTTCCCGATAATGCGGCAATGTCAAAATAGTAAGAAAACTCAAGAAGAAAACATCCAAGCACCCAAGAGAATGGCTAGCACAAGTGCATGAAATCCATTTGAAGTCACACCCTTTTCAATCCTTGAGTCCTTCCTTAGTTTGAGAAATACCCAGTCACCAATTCATTGATAGTTCTTATTATTGGGAAAGGGAATGTATAGTTCCAAGCTAAGAGAGACCATAGAAATTTATGGATGTGTGGGTGATGTGGACTCATTACCTGTTATATCAAAAGAACCATACCTTAGTATCAACATCATAACTTAAAGGTAAAAACCAAAGATTAGCAATCAATGGAATACAATTCATACTATCAGAGCACTTATAAAGTGACGAATCAAACAAAGTAATCAAACATACAAAGAAATGAAAAAGTATAAACGATGTTGTAAAACAAAAAAAAAAAAAGTTAAAGAAATTTGTAAAACAAAAATGTGTAAAATAAAAATGTGTAAAACAAAAAATTTAAAAAGAACTAAGGGCCTCAAATGATTAGCATAGGTGGCCATCTCCCCCATGACTAAATTGGAAGGGAGAGATCCAAAATAATGAGTGAGATCGTCCTCTCTCAAATGTGCTATGTGCATAGACCGTTCTAGGTTCATGATAAGGGTTGGTCGGTTGCACACAGACTAGTATTCTTTTATCAGAGTACTCATTTGGATTTTCTAAGAGTTTCCAACTTCCCTCAATTGGTGGTTTCAAATTAAGGGTTGGAAGTTGGAAAAACTCTTGCTCTAGTGCATCTATGCTTTCTTCGTGGGTGCAAGTTGATCCCCCAGTTAGTTCCATGCATATTGGTGTATTGCTCTCTTGATTAGCTATCAACCACTAGGTGTTCTCTTGTTGTGTGGTTGCTACATATAAGCACTTTTGTATGTTAACTTCCTAGGTACACCAGTTGCATGCAGGAGATGTTGAATGCTCCTGTACGCTATCACTCTCTATATCATTGTATGTGATGCATGGAACCTTCTTCTTATCAATCTTTCCATAAGTGTTTTCCTTAGATATTTCCAAGGAAAGATCATGGATTCCTAGCCATGCATTCATGGTACTCAGCCATGCCCTTCCCATTATTATTGGGAAGTTCCCCTTGTCATTTTTGACTTGTATCACTAGGAAATTAGCTGGGTATGACCAACCACACACAGTGGTAATGATGTCCTCCACCAATCCCAAGGGAATAGTGATGGATTGGTTAGCCAGATCTAAGAGAATATTACTCTTCTTTAGTGGAAGTAGGTTCCAGGATTTATACATTTCTTGTAATATCAAGTTGACTCCGAAACCTAAGTCAAGAAGAGCTTTACATGGTTCATTCCCAGTGACTTGGAGGTAGATTAAGGAACTTCCAAGATCAGAGAATTTCTCAGGAAGGTGGCCCACCTTTATCTAGTCAGTGAAGGTATGTGTTAACATAACTGTGTGCGTTGAGCTCTGTTGTTGGTTTGAAGGGAGCTCTGAAGCCTTATTTGATGGAGGAATGTGTGGAGGCTCAACCACTTGTGGTTGTGAGAGCTTGTTTGGACTGTTGGTTCTGAAGAAAGGTCTTCTTCTTGTACGATGGTCAAAACCAACAATGGGTTGAAGGTTTACTACTCTCATAGCATTGTGTTGCTGTGGTTGGTGGGGAGTTCCCCTTGCATCGCTGGAGCGTATGGAAGTGGAGCTATTAGTGTAAGAGTGGCAGAAAGATTTGGAGGATGGTATGCATGTGGTGTATCTCTCCCAGGAGAAGGAGTCTTATAGTACTCCTAAGCTTGGTAGTGATGTTGTGGGGTCACGTGACCAATAGAGTCACTTGGAGAGATTGGCTGCTGCATGTAATAGCCATATGGATCTGATTGCTGGTAAGGGTATTGTTGCCTTAGCGATGGCATCCCCCATGACTGTGGGTATTACCACTGCTGGTGTTGCTTCATAGATTGTGGTAGAGTTCCACTTGGATAATACGTTAACGGTTGGTGGAACTGCCTTGGGTTACCTTGGGGATAAGGTAATCGACGGGGTGCCTACCGTTTGTTAAGTCTTGGGTTGAGTGCATACATCCCAGACTCTTGTAGATGTGAGATTATTGGGAAACATCCCTTAGGATGGTCATATTGGTAGATCTCACATCCATTGTCATTGTCTATATTCGAATCCACAACCTCTTTAGTGATAGGTAATTTACCCTTACCTTTGTTACGTGCATGGTCCAAATTCCTCTTCTTTTTCTTATCATGGTCACTACTTCGCTCCTTAGAATCCTCTACAATTTTTAAAATAGTTTCAAATATACTATCTAAGGAGTCCACATTTGATCTACCTTTTCTGACACTTTTGTTGTTAATTTATGAAGTGGCAAGGTTTTCCTATTCACCAACTCTTTGAGTGGTGACTCATCCTCCTCCTCATAGAATCTTAGTCCCCTCTTTTGGAGGGAAGGATCGCGGTTGTATTCCTCTATGCTTTTTATTTTGCGTAGCTCTCTTTCTTCTTTAGCTACTTGCTCCAACAATCTATGAACCTCATGGGACCTAAGTTCAGATAATCTCCCTTGGGCATATGTCCCAAGGGTTCTCCTGGTTTCATGTCTTAGCCCATCTATGAGATGGCATAGTTGATCCCGTTGTGTGTAACCATGGCCCGGGCAACAATGTAGCAATGCATAATATCATCCCATGGTAGCATTTAAGGGTTCATGATTACCCTACTTCCATCCTTGGATCTGCTTCCACAAGTTGGACACTCGAGAGTACGTTTGATATTTATCGTTAAACAGTTCTAACATCGTACTCCACCTTCGAATTGATTCCAGTTCTAAGGACCGATACCAGCTTTCCGCTTCTTTTATGAGTGTCCTTAGAAATAAATTTAATTTTTGCCACTCATTTTCAATGTTCTACAAGGCACAGGCATCATGAAATGCCTGTAAGTGGTTCTGCGGATCATCATTATATCCCCCCTCAAATCGTGGGATATTATTCATGTCTAGTCTCTTGATTCGACTATCTTTTTGGTGCCTTGTAGGTATTCTAATGGCCTCTGTAATGTCTAACATACTTCAAGTTGCAAGTAGGGGTTTGTCATGGTCGTCTCTCTCATGGTGTCTATGATGCCTACACGGTTCCCTACTTTCCCTTCTTCCATGTCATGATTTCCTAGAATGCCCTCATCCTTGCTTTTGACTCTCTTGTCGAGGTTTCTCATTTTGCTTACCCTTATCCTCATGATGAGGTTCCTTATGAATACATCCCGATGTTGAAGGAGAGGGTGAATGTTGCGATGAAGGGGAAGAAGAAGGAGAACCATCGCCATGAAAATGTTTCCTACATTCCCTTTGGTGATCTCGACCCCGATTATGATGACAATTAGAATAATCACCCTTATCTTATGTTTGTGTCCCCTCATTGAACACTTGGTGTTCATGGGAATTAGAACCAGGGTTATGTATTGTGGAGCCAAGGTTCTGATACACCATCTCCTCACTATCATTAGGAGGGGGAACATTATTTTTTGGAGAACCTGTTGAAATAGGTTCACCACCCTTAATTTCTCTTATGATGGGAAAAGCATTATGGGGTCCTTTGCCCTTCAATGATGTGTGGTAACTCTCCTGCCGTGAGTCCCGTTGAAGTTGTGCTTCTGTGGGATGGTAGTCCCTTACGTTGTAATTGAGCACAACGTACTTAGTGTATAATTTTGACATGCCAATTCATGCAAGGGCACGAAGGAGCATGTTGGGGGCTGCTCTGTCTAGAGGCAACACTATGTTACCCTCCAAGTCTCTCCAATGCAGTTGTTCATCTTGATGGAAGATAAAGGTAAAGTTGGGTATATATTCATCGTGATGAATATATACCACACTGAATTATTGAGGAACTGGTGGTTCTTGGTTATGTATATTGTGCTGTCGACTGTCTCTAGTGTTGGTCCTAGGCGGTGAAGTGCTTTTGTGTGGAGAAGAAGACATCTTAGTTTTGTTTGGTGTGCTGTTTACCATTATGTTGTTTTTTGTATGATTAACCCTAAGGGTTCATTTAAGCTTCTCAAAAATGTAGATGATTTCGTATGTTCTCCGTAGCGCACAAACAACTAAGTCCCTGACAACGGTGCTAATGATGAGTGGCAAAGTACCCCTACACTCAACCATACGAATACGAGCGTTACACGTGTGATCCGGTTGAACTCCAAGGACTAAGTGCTTACGTGCCTTATAGAACACTTAAGGTTAATCAATCGTTGTCTTCCCAGACTTACTTGTATTGTCGTGGTTGTATGGTTAAGTAAGTTTGAGGTATATGATTTGTATGTCTTTTATCTTTTTATCGCCTATGCTAAGAAAGGAAAGGGTGAAGAGACTAAGTAACTGACTTTCACTAACTAAGCTTCAATCATCCTAGCATCAATATCCATTCCCACTTGCCATACACACCCTGAACTAGTGCAACACTACTAGGATTACCAAATGCTATTTGTTATTGGGTTACCAAGCGTAGCACACGTGCTCAAAGCAGTTGTACTAAATGCACTTAAATAGGAGTTGAGGATTGAGAGAGATTAATTATCTAAGAAATAATTTAAGCATTTAACATTAATTAAATCCTAATTAGCTTAGTCCATGCACTACAAGGTTTATCAGAAAGTTCATCTTTATTTCCATACACAAATGTGTACTCAGGTACAATTTGCTCAAATAAAGATCCGTTCACTTTGAGACTCCTATTGCGAGCACATGGAAATTATTCTATCTCTGGAATGGTAAAACTACCAGAGTTTTGCTAAGGGTCTAGATCTAGATGGAGAAACAAGGGAAAGCCACCTCTTATTTATAGAACTGGCAACAGGCTACGATATCGCGTACGCGATATCGTAGGGACCAACATGATATCGTGGCTCACACGATATCGCGTCTCGCACGATATTATGTCCCATAAATATTCAAAAATAGGATGTCACATAAATAATGATACTTTTCATGATTCTAATCCCTCACATCATTTCACTGGTAATTTGTTCTTATTATTTACTATAAAAGATAAACCCAAACCTCATTTCATAAAGATTGGAAATGGTTATTCAATAATAATTATTAAATATGGGAACATGAAATGTTCTAATTTAATTTTAAAAAATGTTTGTTAAAATAATGAGTTTGTCAAGAATTTAGTTTCTATATATGAAAAAGGTTTATATGTTAAATGTAATAAAGATAGTAAATGTAATTCATTTTGCATTGTATAACGTAATAATGAGACATTAGCCCATGATGTATCTTGTAATGGTATATTTAAATGCATGGGTCATCATAACTAATCAAGATCATTAAGATGGCATTGGAGGCTAGAATATGAAAATTTTAAAAATTCTAAGAAGAATGTATCAATTCTATCATGAAATTTTCAAATTTGATAAACATCAAGAATTTGATTATGAAGCATGTAAGATTGAGAAGATGTACCATCTACCATTTCTAAGATACTATGAAATTAAATTAATAAAATCACTTGAACTCATCCATTCATATGTTTGTGATCTATTTATACTAGAAGGAATAAAAAATAAAGGATATTTTATTATTTTCATTAATGATTTTAGTTGAATGATGTAGTTTTATGGC
Organism: Gnetum montanum; assembly: GCA_015680685.1. Lineage (NCBI taxonomy): Eukaryota > Viridiplantae > Streptophyta > Gnetopsida > Gnetales > Gnetaceae > Gnetum > Gnetum montanum. The sequence continues at coordinate 285,036 of MNCI01018250.1, forward strand.
TTTGTACATAAGCCACAAGTTTTGGAAAAATTTAAGCATTTCAAGACAAGGACTAAAAATTAGAAAAATATAAAGATATAGGTTTTAAGATTTGATGATGGAGAAGAATATCTTTCAAATGAATTTAAAGCATATTGTTATGTTAATGGTATAAAACAAGAGCTTGTAGTGCCATATACACCACAATAGAATAATGTTATAGAATGGAAAAATAGACCAATAACAAAGATCATTATATGCATGATGCATGATACACAAGTATTAAAATTTCTTTGGATTGAGATGACATACTATTCTATTCACATTATTAATAGAATTCCAACTATAGCTTTGATTAACATATCTCAAATAAAAAAAAATGTCTAATAATAGAGATGTTTCAATATCTCATCTTCACCATTATTAATAGTATATTTTATGTCCATTTTCCATAGGCACACTATGACAAGTTGGACCCTAAGGCAATGGTGGGATTGCTAGCTAGGTACTCTTTAGAGCGTAAAGCCTATAGAGTATGAGGTATTAATAAGCACCAATAGTTGAATCTTATGATGTACTATTTGACAAATTATTTCAAAAATCACATCACATTGTGAGTTAAAAATTTTCAAAAACAAAATAAAAATAAATCTATGGTGATATTTTGTCAAAACAAACATGATCCATGACCATATGTAATCTTAAATGAAGATGATGATAAAGAAGTTAGTACAAATAAGGAATCTCATTGTTTAAAGAGTTAGTGAAAATATTTAACCTTGAGTTGAAGCATATAAATTAAATACCGATGAAAAGGCTAAGAAGTGAGAATATGCTTATTTTAGAAGATTATTATGATACAACTGATTTAGAAATAATATTTTAAGTAGTTAAACCTATCAATGTCCATAAGGTTATGTACAATAAAGATTAATATAATACAATGAAAGTAGAATATAATATGTTAATGAAAAATGATATCTTGGAACTAGTTCAAAGTTTACTAAAAATGAAAATATTAACAAGTACATGGGTTTTTTTATATTAAAGTAAAGGTTGATAACATAGTGGATAAATATAAAACTTGCTTAGTTGCTTAGGGTTTTTCACAAAGGAAGAATATTGATTATAAAAAAACCTTTTCTCCTAATGAAGTAATGGACTATATGGTTTTGTTTTTGTAGCTGCTACCTATAGTTGGAAATCGTATCCAGTTGAAGTTAGGTCTACTTACTTGAATCAAGGCCTATAATAAAAAAATTTTATGTACTAACCTAAAGGCTTTGTGGATTCAAGTTACCTAACCATGTTTGCATATTGAAAAATTTTCTTTGTGGATTAAAAAAAGCTCCCTATAAAGGCTAATGAATTTGTACACTAGTTAAGGTTCAAAAGATTAAATAAAAATGCTAGTTTTTATGTTATTAAAAAAAAGGATTCAAGAAGGGCAAAATCATGTTAATATATATTGATGATATTATGATAACCAAGGAAAATGCTCAACTAATTAATAAAATCAAAATTCAAAAAACATTTTAGCATAAATGAAAACTTCAAAATTATTTTTTAATCCATGCTCCCTATTAAATTTTTCGTGAGTCTTTGACCTTAAAATAGATGTATTTTTTAAATTACATGATAGAAATAACTAGTTATGTTATAAAGTTGATAAGCTAATAAGGGTAGCTAGAACTTTTGATACTGAGTTGCATCACAAAATTACTAGTTAGGTTATGAAGTAGCTAAGCTAATTGGTTTAATTAGAATTTCTAAGATATTCCAAGGAAGTCAAAAATTTTGTAATATAAAAATATGATTTAGTATTTGTTAATAAATATAATGTTCTTAAGTTACAAAGTTATTTAATTAATAAACTTATAGTACCGGACTACTAAGTAACAACTATCTTCCTAAACTTGGATTAAATCATGGATTAAGGACTAGCATATCATTATATCTTCAATCAAAAGACCTATGGTAAGCCTATTCCTTAAAAACTTCCAAAAACATATTTGTCATTCCATTATTCACTCAACCTCCTTTAACATATTTTATGTAGTTAAGAAAGCATAAAAGCCAAGAGCACATGATATTGTTACCATTTTAGAATCACGTATGTAATGATAAATGAAAGTATTTTAAAAAATTTATACAAACTTACATAAAAAGAAGATATCAATATGTTTTAGTCATATGGGACAAGTTGCAATCCCTTATGGGACAAGTGCAACACCACACATAAAAAGTAGTAAATGGCTCTTAGTCATAGTATTAATGTCTCAACACCATGTTGTATAGTTGTGACCTTCTTGGATAAGAATGAATCGACACAGATTGATGATACAATAATTAAATAAATATTTTTAGCATTTTAATATTTAAGGAATCTATAGTATAGAATAAAGGGAAAACTATGAGATTTATTCAACACTAAGCTACGCATCGATCAGATGATTCTAGGCTACAAAAATAAGGTAGCATTTTACTAGAGTTTGCATGCACTTGTGAAAGTGATGACTCAATATACACATAAGATAGGAAGGAAATTAACTTACCCAAGGGAAGGGGAGCTCTGTATACAAATTGCTGAGTGGCGAGGTACCCCTACACTCCACCATACGAATACGAG
>MNCI01018254.1:0-15669 GCA_015680685.1 Gnetum montanum
TCAAATCTCTTCATCATAAACATATACTTAAAATTTTTAGCAAATACAAACCTTAGAGACAGACCATGTTATATCCATGATGCATGGATACTATACATGACATGCTAGGCTAGGAAGTTAAGGGGTAATGGAGACACTTCGGGATTATTGAGCAAAGAGAATTGAGCGGCCACCATATGTAAAATGTAATTTAGAAATGCTTGAAAAAGAAATTTAGTGATGCCTAAAAAATTAAGAAAGGCACATGTTGAAGGAGCCAAAAAAAAACTTAAGACCAAAATACACGTGGCATACATGAAAAAAGAAAAACATGTAAGCAAATAATAAGAGGTTAACTATACCATAACAGCTGTGGAGAGTCATTGTCCTCTTTCATAGAAATCCGTAAAACTCGCCTACTACGAATTCCGTCAGGGTAACGTACATCTATATTTAGAAAGAATACCAAAAACCTGAAATGTAAACCTTTTTCCACCGTAGCGTGCGCCTTATTCGGCGGAGAGCCCTCAATGTAAACAGAGCAAGGCATCAAAATTCTTCAACATTCAGGCCAACAGAGTAACGACACAGAGATTGGCGATAGAGCTTAGGCTATAAAATTTCAAGCTTTGTTCAAACAAGCAGAGGATCCGAATCAGAATCAGAGCCAGAAATTCATTTCATTGCAGAGAAGCCAAGCCAAGCAACGATCCGATGCCTCCTTTACTGCGGGGAAAGAAAAGGAGCAGAGCTGAATCTGCTCTAAGTCCGGGTCTCCTTCAGGGAAAGAAAAGGGGCAGAGCTGATTTTAGTCGAAGTCCAGGTCTGCAGTTGCAGTTGGACGACGATGATGTTATTGTGTTGGAAGATGCTGCTGCTGGGCGAGCATGGTTGCCAATGAAGTCGAGGGATGTAGATGTGATGGATTCAAACATGGATTCTTTCCCTGTCCTGCATGTGCCTAGGGTTTCTGAAGCTGCTGATTCTGGTATGTGTGTTGGATACTTCATATATCTGATTTTGGCTAATTAACTTTGAATGTGAAACTGTACTGTTAATTTCAACGAGTTTAATGAGATTGAATTTTTTGAAGATGTAGATGAAGAATACGGCAAGGCCAAGAAAGCAGAGGATCTGAAAGAAGTGTTGGTTTGGTTAATTTGTCCACATCTGTAATATGAGCAGCCTTCCACTGTATTCTGTCCTGCAATCGGCTCTGCAAAAGTTGCCTGATTGATTTTAGTGGAGCCTTTGGCAGCGAAATGCCCCAGCAGGCAGAGGCCTTTGGTTACTATGTGAGAGAAAGAGAGAAAAAGAGCTATGGATAAAGAAAATAAATTGTTTGGAGGGCAAGATTTGTTTGAGTTCGACATTAGTTATACATTTCCATAACCACCACTTGTTGATGTTCATTCTTCTTCTTCAACTATGTCTTGAAGGAGAACGATGGCAAGGATAAATGTAGGATGAGTTTATATTTTTATTGTGATGTATGGTTATTGATTATTATAAATTTAACAATAATCCATTGTTAGATGTTGTCACGATAATCAAGACATCTAGAATCATATTCCATTCTATTAATGTGGCACTTGTAAAGTAACTAATAACAAATTCAATCTCCTAATAAATCAAAGTTTCTCTTTATACTTGTAAAAAGGTTTATACCTTAATGATTTGAAGAGTATGCAAGTGTGAATTTTGCACATCTCAAATAAAGTAAATAGTTTTTCCAAAATTCATGGATAGCCTTTTTTACTTTTGTAGATGTGTTCTTTAACTTGGAAGATCCAACATGAAAGGTGGACCATGATAAAATGTGGTTCTTCACACTCTTTCCATGATTCTATACCTATACATTTCTTTGAATGATTTATTTTATTGTTATTGGTGTTTGCTAAGGGAGTTTTGCCACTTGCACCTCTCTTATTGGATGCTTGCATGAATTCTTGATTGGATAATGAAGACTTTTGTTGCCACCATTATAAGGTAAAATGGTTCTTGCTTTGTTGGAAAGTTGAGGTGAAGCAGTGAACATTCTTAGACCATAAACTTCTTTTAAAATCAAGGTTCATGCATCTCCCTCTTGTTATTTACATTTGTGTTTCTAAAATCTCATTCTTAGACCATAAACTTCTTTTAAAATTGCACTATTCATGATTAAATCATGCTTAACATGAACAGTGCCTATCAAAATCAGAAGAAAGATTTGTGTATTTAGAGTATGAAATGAGAAATGATTTGAAGTATTGAGAAAAGAAAATAAATGATATAATAAATGAAAATTCTTAAGAAATGTTTGTGCCTGGGACTAATATGATAACCCCAACACACAGACTGATTGATATACATATATATATACACACACACACACACACACACAATATAAAATCAATTAAATTTTGTTTCCAAAAATTTCAATTTTTAAAATTCAAATTGTGTAATAATGTTTTTGGAATTTGTTTTCCTAGCTTGGTAACACTGGCATATAATGATCAAATTGCTTATCATCTATGCTTGATCCATTGACTTCAATCATAATTTTTATTAGTGTATTGCTATCAAGCAAATGCTGTTTTGTTGGTTATTTATATTTATGTTTACAATTGTCATTCTATATCCCTTGTTGTGTATTAGAATATGTTATAAAGTGGATCTTTTAAGTTGAATTTTGTTATTGTCAGTATACTTGACTATTATCTCCCTTTGAAATTTTTTATCAAATCCTGATTTATGGAACCCTCCTATTTACCATCATTTTCTTTGTGGTAGTGCCATTAAAAGCATCATGTTCTTTTTTTTTTCAACTTGGACACAAAGCTACAATGCTTCTATGCATGTAATATGTTTAGCAAATTGTTATCACAACTATCAACTAAAAATATATTCATTTTATTTGCCAAGGTGATTGGACTGGATTGACACAAACTCATGTTTACTTCTAAGAACATTACTTTTGTCTTCCATGAAAAACTTAAAAGGATTAAGCTAGAGAGAGTTGTGGACCTTCATTGCTTGCATTCTTTTATTAAAAGAAACATAAAATAATCAAGTTGTAAAAGGATTGAGTTGTAGAGAGTTGTGGACCTCCTTTGCTTGCATTCTTTTATTAAAAGGAACATAAAATAATCAAGTAGACAATTCCATTGAAGCTTTCATTTAAGTTTCCTTTTTTAAAATATATTTTACTATTTTAAAACTTAGTTTTTTAGTTTCTCATATTTTCCCATTTGTTAACATTAACAAAACTCTTAGACTTAAGTGGAAGAGCCATGCTACCCTTTTTATTTTTATTAGTTTGATTTTGATCTATTACCCATCAAAATATGAAGGGTTGTCTCAAAAGGTAGCAAGACCATCATTTCTCCCACCTTTCAAGTTTAGTGATCATCTCAAAACTGAATATGCCAGGATCAACAATGTTTTCTTTCTTCAACTTTGAATGTGTATTTAGCACATGTGATATCAAGCACAAAGTGATTAGAACCACCTCTCTTTGTCTAGTCCGTGTTAGAAAACAAAATATGATTATTTATGTACAAGGTAGCCTGATTCAAATATATTTGAATCATTTTGAAGATGATACGATTATTCACAAGTGTATCTTGTATTAAGCAAGGATCGACCCACTTAGCCTACATGGATCATTATCCCAGTGCTTAAGATAGCAAAAATATTATATGGTATTGGAATTGTGAAACTAAAATTCAACCGATTTTAAACTTCACTTGAAACCCTTCGGATGTATTGAAACATGTCAACTTCAACTATTTTTTAACATAATGCTTGTGTACCTCATTGTCAACCTATTAGGATTCAACTTGTAACGTGTAGAGTTGTAGGGTTCTCTATTCAACCATCCATTTTGGAAAGTATTATTTTAACTACATCTGCCAGGATAGTATGTGGTCTACCTATTCAATAGACCACTTTAGCATGTGCAATTAGAAAAATCATATTCTTAACAAAATTGCATCAGTCTTTGTTATCATTTGCAACAAAACAAAGAACTTATCTAAGGTTTGATGCTAGCATAAAAACTTTTGCAATGCTGGATATTAACCCTTGGCAAACAAGTGAAAAACTGTATTAATACACTTTTCTCCACTGCAAATATGAGGTAGTGCGACAACATAGGAAAGCTAAAAGAACTTTAGTACGCAGAAAAAATAGGACATTTAGAACCCAATGAGAAAACAATATTAAAAATTGGAAAATTGGATAGTGGGAATATGAGGGATTAAATTTAATGGTACTTATCTCAATGGACAATTATACAAGTTACAAATTTGGAACTAGATAATGTACTGAACATAAAGGGCTGAAACAATCAACTAATCATCACGGAATTATCTCACCCTTATCTCCTAATAGGCCTAGACTTTTAAGTCTTCATTCTTGGTAGTATTCCAAATCTCTAAGTCCCTATATAGATTGTTCAAAAAAGTTTTTAAAGTCATACAAAACCTTCTTTTCACCTAATCTTGTCACAATGGCTATCTCTTTTCTTGAATCCATATGGTCATCCAACAAAGCTTCATCCTGTCCATGGAAACTAAAAATCATTTCTAAAATACATGAAACCCATCCATATAGATCTACTTTTTGTAAATTAAATTATACTCACTTCCTCTATTGTGGTTGCATAACTAGAGAGAGCTAATCGACATCCATCCAAAATGACTTTATAAACAACTTCCTCATTCTCCTGGTTGATTTGTAAACTTAATTGTCCCCACATTGAATTTCTGAACAATGGCTCTAAGAGAAAAGCATCAACACCTCCAAGAGCAGCAAGACAAAGGTAGGTAAACAAAGATTCAAGCAATTCCTGCCCTTGAGTTATATCAAAATATGCAGTGGTTTCCATGTCATTGAACTCAACAATGTTCAATTTCTCAGCAAAAAATGGGTCTAATTCTAAAATTTCCAGTGTTGATGTAAAGGCATCTTTGTTGACAGCAACTGTGCTATTTCTCTCTACAATACCATAGTTCAATGCCAACTGGGCATTACTTTTGGAGCTTCCATACTACATCATTACCTGTGAAAATAACCAATCAGATTTCTTAAAACATTTCTTGTTGACTTGGGGCAGCAAAGATGTATGGAACCCAAAATTAGCCAATGTACAAAGACATTCATTAGTGCCCTAAAGAAAAGAAACTTGGGTGAAATTGAATATGATAAACCTCCAGGTATTTGAAGATAAGGATAAAATATTTCACAACTATAAGATACAAAGCTTTAGTTTAAATTAAATTGCCTCAATATGCCATGAAACATTGTCAAGTGTTTTTAAATTTTTGGTCTTTAGTGTGATAGATAGGATAAGGATATTTGTAATTTTGGATGATGATAAGCTCTCCATAACATTTATGTTACCAAGAACACTTTGTAAGTTCTTAATGGTGTTTTTAAAATTTATAGCATGTAAATTTTTACTGTGCAATAGAAATAAAGAAAGTAGGAATTTGAATAAGACTTTTTTGCAAAAAGAAATTTATTAGCAAGAAATATGGAATGTTTTTCCCAAAAAAATGCATGGAAAGAATGATAAATATTTGGACAGGGCATTCTTTCTAGAGAGGAATCCATGAAAACAAAAACATTTTCAAAAAATGAATTAAACTAAAATGGAATACAAAAACTTCAATGTTTTACAAAGAATTAAACTCAGCACTTATGATAACTGTAATATTATTTATCTTATCACAAAATCAACAATGCATTATAAATATTTTTATTTAAACTTATAATTAATTAATTTTATCCATCACACTACCCACACACGACTGCTAGGCAATGTTATGATGGCATGACAGTATACATTAATGTGCATACACGGAAAGATTCTTATACCTCATTTACAATGTTTTAATAAAAAGTGGTGTTACAAAATATGTTATTAACCATTTTTATTTTCATATTCTTAAAAGTGGAGTTAAGGTCACTTGAAAATTACTTCCATTATTAGTTTTTTGAATGGCCACTTATAAGGTGGCATGAGTAACTAGTATAGTAAATTATTATTTATAGTGTATTGAAAGTGGACCAGATTCATGGTAGTGTTTTAGTCTTTGGCAAGCAATGGCATAAATGGTTCAAGCATGGCACTCTTATTCTAGGTGCTTGAGAAAGTCATAAGATAGGTCAATTTACTTAAAATATGGAAGATGTTGATTACATGTGCAACCTACTACACTTTGAAAAGGAAGGTTGCCACCAATGATGTTGTCTCTAAGTTTATGCTGTGGGTGATGGAGTAGATGTATCTAGTAGTTTTAACATCTTAAAATATTGCTAATGCTTCTCAAAGTTGTCCATTGTCACAATGTGCAGTTGGAGGTCATTGGAAGTCTAGGTTTAATTCAAGTGTTTAGTTTATTCCTATTTTATATCGCACTATGTGAAGAATAATTAACTTTTAATAAGAGCCACCAAACAAGTGGTCATCTTAATTTAAGGTGATATGAATGAATGCTATAGTTAATAATTTGACTATGACTATATGGTGGGAGTTTGAACAATAATGGATATGTTACCATAATGATATTAAAAACAATGATGGAGAGAAAGTGGTACATGTCGTAGTGGGTAAGGTGTAGTTAGAATGAAGGGTGTTTGATCCATGACGTTTCTATGTTGCATGAGATGTGGAATAATTGATGACAATAAGAAAGACTAATGATGGAATAGACTATGACTTTGCCAAAGAGAGTAAAATACAAGAATTAGTTAGAATAAAGTAGAGATTTGCTTTAAAGACTTTGAAATCAAGCAAAGTAATTTAAATATTTTCCACCATTTAGCTCCTTGGGATTAATTGGTTGTAAAGTCTAGGTTTCCTGTAATTGAAAGGCCTTCAAGATGTGATAATTTTGTCAAAGATGAAGGTATTGGACTGCTTCCATTGAATAAATATGTAAAACGTTGTTGGAGGCATGTGCGATTTCCAAGCTCCCATGGAATAATTCCACTCAATATACCAATGGTTAAAGACAACTCCGTCAAATTGGTAAGATTTCCCAATTCCCGTGGGTTATTATTGCTATTAACATCTTTTACTTTCAAATGTAGGCTCTGAAGATGGATCAGATGATTTTCCATCCAAAATGGTATGAGGTTTGAGAAACCATCAGCGTTCCACCAAGACAGACTTAGAGATAATGAAGCTAACTTAATTTTCCTAACTCTCATGGAATATCCCCTTTTAGATTGCTTATATCTGATTTTAGCAATCTACTTTTATGATGCATGTGATGTGTTAGAAATTACATTTTATTCTTAAAACATCGGCCACATGAAAATGGATTATTTTCAATCATTAATTTGTTCACGCCTAGTGTTGGGCATGGGGTACGGTAAAAATCCATTGAGATTTTTGTGAAAATTAAATAGCCATGCCAATAATTAATGGCAGGTGCCATTCACCTAAATGGATGCTATGTCTAATAATGACTTTACTTTTTATAGGTTGACAAGGTACAAGAGAAAATGATGTTAATGGTAATGATGATGAAGTTGTTTGTCATGTAGGACGTAAGGTAATTGGATTGAGAATTTTCTAATCTTTGACTTTTTCATCTTTGATGATTATAAAATAAAATGAAGTTTTATTACATTTAAAGAGTTATAGGATCTATTAAACAAATATTGCATGGTCATAAAAAATAGGTCACTTGTGAAGGATAAACAATAGGATCTAATAAACAGATATTTCCTAGAACACTTGTGAAGGAAGCAAAAAGCTGGTATAGGTCACTAGAACTTGAATCCATCAAACGGTGGAGTACCATGCTCGAAATTTTTAATGATAAATAGCAAACATATTCACGAGTGTCAAAGCTAAGAAAGCAAATCCAGAATTGGAAACACGGGAATCACGATACCCTTGTTGCAATAATGGGTAGATATTATTCACTATTACACAGATGCCCAGGCCACGAATTTTCATCAAAGGAACAGCAAAGGCACATCATAGATGGGCTAAGAAGCAAAACAAGAGAGAGCCTTGGGGTTTATGCCTAATGAAAACTATCAAAATTAACTATCCATCGAATCTAAAAACTCATCAATCAAGTGGTAAAAGAAGAAGGAGAACTTAGAAAAAGGGAATCAACTGAAGAATACAATAGGGATCAATCAATCTAGAAAAGAGATGCATGGGTGTGTGATACCCCAAAGGAAGAAACCATGGACCAAGTAATTAGGAAGAAAATGTTACCAATTTATAAATTTGATGTCAATGTAGCAGCACAAGTAGCGAAAATGTGGTATTCAGTAGATGAACAATGTATAATAGCACTAAAGATTATGAAGGAGAAAGCGGAATAAGCACACAACAGAGGCAAAGAAACTTGGGCATACACACTTAACTCATGATTTGTTCAAAATAAAATGCCCCAACAGTTATCTTATCTTTAAGGTAATTACAAACAATAACCTCAACCAATGTATGATCCCATTGGAGCCTTACTATAGCCATAGGAGCAGTACCATCAACAATGGTAGCAGCTGTAATCATGGGTCATGCCACTGCCATACCAATAGTATCCATATCGACAACCTAATCCTTATGGATACTATGTTTAACGTCTGATTTCACCAACAAACACCACTATTCAAAATCCACAATATCACCCACCAGAATACCACAACTAAAGCCACCAAGGACTAATCTAAACTTGCACATGCACTCACAAGCAATTGATCTTTCAAATTCCAATCCAAATCCTTTGCCACTAGTGCCACCACCGGTAATGCAGGGTGAACTACCATCATAGCCACAACAACAAAACACTACAAGTGTGGTGATCGAAAATATCGACAACTAGAACACTGAGGTCCATGGCGTACAGCCTAACCCCAAGTCTATATGAGGGCTTGCTAGAGGTGGAGACATGGTAACTTGAACAGTTTGGCCTATTGAATAGGGACTTACTGGATGTGATGGGGGTGCAACGTGGTTAGCTACAATGCTGATGCAAATGGTGCTAAGTGTTCAAGTGGTGTCAATGGTATTAACAGTGTTAGTGGGATCGAGCATAGTTAAGAGTCTCAGTGAAAGCAAAGGTGTCAACATGCAGAGACCATTGCCCAAGTGTAGTTTTAGATGTGGCTATGCGATGAAACAATAGAAAATGCAAAATAAAATGCTAAAAATGCAGAGAGAGAGAGAGAAGCAAAACACCACCCCAAATGGGGTTGAGCGTAGTTAACACCAAAAGGGATTAGAAGGTACATAGTGTATAACAAACGTAGTGGACAACGTAGTCACTGTTTTGGGGGTGTTTGGCTATGAAGACTGATGTTTTGTCAAGATGTTTACATCTACTGGGTTGGCCACCATGATGTATGGTTTTCTATGGTGTTCTAGTGGACTTTGGTGGTCTGCGATGGTCTACAACTTCACCAATATGCCTTTGCTTCTTTCCCAAATGCTTCTTATATTTGCTAATGCAAAACTTTTGTCAACTTTCCAAGCTCAATTTTTACCAATGCTTCAATTTTCCCCCTTGAAAATGTTGAGGGTGGGGGTATTTATGAGGTTAGGTTTAGCACAAAATGTAGGGTGGCTACCATGTGGCAAAGGTCATGGTTGGGACTATGTTGTCACCCAACTACACTCTCCATTAAGGCTAGTGGTGTTGTTGCTTTGCTATGCTTTTTTGAACTTTGCGAGGCTATGAGACTGTGACTATGCTATCGAATACATGTATGCACCAAGAGGATCACAAGGTACCTAAAAAATGTAATTTTGGAGTCTATGCTCTGGGACTATGCTCTCCATTGTCTTGTGTCAGGTCGAGCATAGTTACAATTTTGGGGTCAAAAAGGGAATACAAAAAAGAAGCATTTTTGCTAACTACACTTGCCAAAGGTGAGTTGGAGTTGATTTGAGTGGTGTTGTCATGCTATGGAGGGTACAAGAGACTATTTTAGCTAACTACGCTTTGGACTAGGGGAGAGCGTAGTCTCACACTTAGAAAAATTTGCAAAAAAAGTGCCTATGTGTTGACTACACTCTCCATTAGAGGCTAACTACACTCCTAATTGGGGATTAGCGTAGTTCCAACACTTAGAAAAAAATTTGTAGAAAAAAAATGGGCTTTTATACTAAGTACGCTCTCCAAGAGAGGTTGACTATACTTTGGGGTAGTGGAGAGCATAGTCCCAACACTTAGAAAAGTTGCAGTGAGTAGCTTTGTGTTGACACTTATAAAAAATTGCAAAATTAGCTTTCATTCTAACTACGCTCTTCACGAGAGGCTGACTACACTCTGGGATAGTGTAGAGCATAGTCCCAGCACTTAGAAAAATTTTGTACTCAGGATGCCGTAGTCCAGATTTTGTGGTGTTTCACTGGTTCCTCTTTGTTGACATTTGAAGGAGTCGCTCGAGAAACATTGACAAAGAATAGAAAAGCACCATAGCAAGCTTGACACCAACATCACTCTTCAGTACCTGATCAAATGTTGTTGCATCGTGCTCAAGAGTGCTATGGGTAGTGGTATGCTAGGGGTAAAAGGTGTAGGTTATGTGCTAGGGATAAAAGGGGAGATGAGGTGCAAACAAGGTGTTATGCTACGAAGACATCACGACTAACAATGACCATGGCACCAGAGTGGCTTGCTCTTGAAAATGTTGACCTCTCCTCAAAGTGCTCATGAGAGAGTCAATGTGGATTTAGGGCTAGATTGATTGCAAAATTGCAGTGCTTCTGAGCTGGTTGGGGACATGCCCCTTTCTTTTTGCTTTTGTTTATTACTTTTTTCTTTTTATTTTTACTGTTTGTTGTAGGGAAAACCTGCTTTGGGCTCTATTATTAAATTCTTGCTACGAGGTGCTTTCCATCAAGTGGATTGCATGTCACTAGATGGGCCTTGCTTTGGTGTTTGCAAAATTGCATTGCATTTGTAGGATAGGTGTTTCCTCCCTGAGATAACTTGTGTTACATGCACATGGACTTTGACCAGCCAATAGAGGTGATGAACCATGATATCGCGTACATGATATCACATCCATGATATCGAGTTAGCGATATCAGATCAACCATGTGATGTCAGATGCCTGATATCATGGCCTGCCTCCTTGCTTATAAATAAAAGGCGATGCCCTTGGTTTCCAACAGTTAAAAGTTAGTCCCTTAGCCAAACTCTTGCCATTTTTTCCTCCNACATCGTGTACTTGAGCACACTTTGTGTACGGTAATAAAGATGAACTTTATGATAAACCTTGCAACATGTAGGATAGATTAATTAGTGTTAATTATTATTTAATGCTTTCCTAGTTAATTAATGATCTATCTCACCTTACAACTCTCTTAATTAAATACACAGTATGGTTGCTTCGAGCACGCGTGTAGCGCTTGGTAACCTAGTAACAATTAGTGTTTGGTAATCCCAGTAGCGTTGCACCTATTCAGGATGTGTACAGTAAGTGGGAACGGATACTGGTGTTAGGAGTACTTAGAACTTAGTTACTGAATCGTTAAATTAGTTAGTTACTTAGTTATTTCTCTCTCCCCTCCTTATTAGTGCAAGATATAAAACACATAAAAGCCAGAAAAATCATATGCCTCAAGCTTACTTAACCATACAACCGTGACATACAAGTAAGTTTGGGAAGACAACAATTAATCAGCTCATTATTGTTCCATGGAGGTGCATAGGCACTTAGTCCTTGGAATTCAACCAAATCATGTATGAAACACCTGTATTCATATGGTTGAGCATAGGGGTACTTCGCTACTCATCATTGGCACTGTTGCCAGGGACTTAGTTGTTTGTGCACTAAGTAGAACTTAGGAAATCATTTACATCATTGGAACGAACCCTTAGGGTTGATTAAGAAAAAGATAATAGTACATTGCACACTGAACAAGATAAAATGTCTTCTTCTTCATACAAAAGCACTTCACCGCCTAGGACTAACACAAGAAGCAATCGGTGGTAAGATACACATGACATTGATCCACCAATTCCTCAACAATTTTGTGTGGTATATGTTCATCCTGATGAATATGTACCTGACTTCACCTTTATTCTCCACCAAGATGAATAGCTACTTTGGTGTGACTTGGAAGGTAACATAGTGTTACCTCTTGACTGTTCAGTCCCAAGTATGCTTCTTTGTGCTCTCATGCGAATAGGCATGCAACACTTACATGCTAAGTACATTGTGCAGAACTATGATTTGAGAGACTATCATTCTACCGAAGCGCAATGTCAAAGGGATAATCAATAGGAGAGATACCATAAATCCTTGAAGGGAAAATGGTCTAAGGATGCCCCCCACGTTTAAAGTGATTAAGGGTGATGAACCTACCTCAGGTAGTCACCCACATAACGATGTTCCTTCCCTTGAATTTGGCCAAGGGGTCGTATATCATAACCTTTATTTTACTATTCATAACCTAGGTTCTGATACCAATGGACACAAAGTGTCCGAAAAAGGAACAAAGACACATGACAAAGGTGGGCATTTTCATCGTAATCGCAATTGAGGTAGAGACCACCGAAGAGAAGGTAGTAGACACCATTATGGGGGTAGTTCTCCTTCTTCTTCACCTTCATCATCTCCTTCACCCTCTCCTTCCATGTTCAACCGTAGCCATAGAGAAATAGATTGTGAGGATAAGGGCAAACAAAGTGGAAGTCACAGATGAGACAACCAAGACAGAGGATGAGGGCACTCTAGGGAATCACACCATAGAAGAAGGGAGAGTAGGGAACCACATAGGCACCATAGACGCTACAATGAGATGATCATGATGAACCCCTACTCACTACATGAAGCATGCTAGATATAACTGAGGCTATGAGAGTTCCAACAAGGCACCAAAAAGATAGTAGGATCAAAAGGTTAGACATGAATAACATCCCATGATTTGAAAGGGGTTGTCATGTTGATCCTCAAAATTACTTACAAGAATTTCACGATGTGTGTGCCTTGCAAAACATAGAAAATGAATGGCAAAAACTTAAATTGTTCCCACGGATACTAATAAAAGAAGTTGAAAGCTAGTACTAGTCCTTAGAACTAGAATCCATTTGTAGGTGGAGTACTATGCTAGAATTGTTCAATGATAAGTACCAGACATACTCCTGGGTGTCTAACTTGCGAAAGAAAATCCAAGGATGGAAACAAGGAAGTCATGAACCCTTGGATGCTACCATGGACTGTTCTTATGCACTTTTACATCGTTGTCCTAGCCATGGTTATTCGTAGCGGGATCAACTACGCCATCTTGTAGATGGGCTTAGGTATGAAATGAGAAGAACCCTTGGGAATTATGCCCAAGGGAGGTTATCTGAGCTTAGGTCCCATCAAATTCATAGGCTATTGGAGCAAGTAGGTAAGGAAGAAGGTGAACTACAAAAAAGAGAGGGTGTGGAGGAATATAACTGAGATCCTTCCCTTTGAAAGAAGGGAGTAAGATTTTTTGAGGATGAGGAAGAGTTACGACTTGAAGAGATGATGAATAGGAAAACCTTGCCTATCCAAAAGTTAGCATCAGAAGTATCGGCAAAGGTAGACCAAATGTGGGACTCCCTGGATAGTAGATTTCAAATTGTGCTCAAAGTAGTAGAGGAGTCTAGAGAGTGAGGTAGTGACCATGACAAAAGGAAAAAGAGAGAAGTAGAAAATGCATGTAACAAGGGTAAGGGTAAAGTTGCTATTATTGAAGAGGTTGTGGACTCAGATACAGATGATGATAGTGGATGTGAGATCTGTCAATACGACCATCCTAAGGGATGTTGCCATATAATCTCACATTTACAGGAGTCTAGGGTGTATGCACTTAATCCACATTTAAACAAACGGCAAACATCCCAACAGTTACGTTATTCCCAAGGTAACCCAAGGTAGTTCCACCAACCCTTAACATATTATCCAAGTGGAACTCCACCACAACCAATTAAGCAACATCAATAGTGGTAGCACCCACAATCATGGGGAATGCCACCACCAAGGGAACAATATCCTTACNACACACCTTGAACTATGTAACTGTGGCTACCAAATGCTAATCATTACTGGGATCACCACACGTAAAGCACGTGCTCGAAGTGGTCGTACTGAGGCACTTAACTAGCCTAAGCGTGACAAGCATCTGTTCCTTGACTAGCCGTACACATCCGTAGATGCTCGTAATCAAGTCGTACTCATTCCACGTTCTAGGAGTTGACGGTGAGAGAATATAATGCGAGGTAAGTCCATTGAACTTCCTGATAATGAAGAAGAAATGTCTGAAGATCAAAAATCCATTTTTTCCCTTCATGAAGTATTGTTGCAAAAAAGGTCTTTTGTAAGTAATGATGGCAAGATAAATTTTCTTGAAGTTACAAAGCAAGCTATTTATAATTTTAGTAATATCTTTTTTGCCCATATGTCAACAAGTATTAAACAATGTGAAGCCTTATTAGACATAAAAGGTCATGGTATCTGTCCTATATTTTTCCTCTTTTTTACTAAGGAAGAAGTAACCGAGTGGAAAAACAAGAGTTTTCATTATGTACACATGGGGCAAATAGATCTCATTGTCAATCCAAAATTTCATTATGATATTGGAGCAGAATTTTTGGTTACCCTATTAGATAGTCACATAATAGGAGGTGCTAGTGTTCATGATGATCCTGACACTATCTATCTGGGATCTTGCCAAAATCTATCAGCTTAAAGGTATTCTGAATGTTGATGCACTTTGTTATGTCTAGCCAAATTTTTATCTTGCCTTGAGTGATGAATATATTTCATCTTCTTTGTTTCTTTGTGTGGAGATACATGGTGTGCAATTTCTTCCTGGTTCGGTGTATGCTGCTATTAGTGCTCGTGGCTATTGATGCATTTGGCCATTTTATGAAACAGTAAGATTCAGGGCTTTGATTTTGGTGACTTACAAGAATTATCAAAGTTATATTCAAGGCCTGTGGGCATGTTAAAGCTTTGTGGAGTAAATTAAAATTTTAATGAGATGATAGGTTTGATGTGAAGTAACTTTGAAGCAAAAATTGGTGACATCATCAAGCATCCGTTACCTTTCAAAGGAAATAAAATATGTTCGAAAGATGCAAATATTTTAGTTTACGGTTTGGAGGTTCACTCACGCGGTACAACAAACTGAAAAATGGAATTCCTGGGCATGGATCTGATGAAGGCATACCAACAACACAAATTATCTTGCAAATGTATCATGGCCCTAATTTTTAGAAAATCGCAGCCCTAATTTGCTCTGAATATTTGCAGAAAATCGCGGCCCTAATTTGCTTTGAATGACCATAGAAAATCGCAGCCCTGTTCACAGACTCTGTTAATGATTTGTTTGGGAATTCTTGGGAATTCGTGGGTCTGTTTCGGCAGGGTTAATTCAGGAAATGGCTCTAACAGAACACGCAGGCAGTGGGTGCACGGAGGCAGCTGAAGACAATAACGACAGCACCAATGCAAACGTAGGATGCATAAACAAAAACCCAAATCGAAATCTATGTTTTTTGGGGTTCTGTCCCGCGCATCCACGAATGCACTGAAGGAAACCAAAAATAATAAACCATAGGAAAAAATGCAGAGAGCGAAGGGCAAACAACAAGCAGGCGTGTTTCTGGTTCATCCCTGCAACTTCAAAAAAATTTTGTGCAGTTATTTCATCGCTAAAACAGGGCTTCTTCCTTCCGAAAGATTCATTTC
>MNCI01018254.1:17097-33911 GCA_015680685.1 Gnetum montanum
GTTACTTGGGAGAGAAGTTAGGTGAGATATTTTTGAATATGTAACTTCCCTACCTACCTTGGAACCCTATAAAAAGGCTTCAAGGGTCAAGGAAGAAAAAGGGACTTCTCACATCACACTTGGGGTATCATACGTCACATTTTGAAGGCTACTAGTTAGCACTTGGGCTCTTGAAGACACTTTGATTCTTGGGAGAAGAGCATTTGTAAAGAAGAAAGCTTGAACGATTGCTTGCAAGATGGCTTGCTAGAATAAAGATTTCAGCCTCTTTGTCATGGTCCTGTGAGTTATGCATTTCATTTTTTGTTTTGTTTAAATTGCTTAGCTAGTGGTTTAGATAGTATCATCCTTGGCAAGTAATTTTGGGATTTTTAGATTGCTCTTACTGTTCTTGTTGCCCGATAGAAATTTCTATTAAAATTTTGCCATAGAAGCGCTTGTGTTTAAAAGCCTTAAGAGCATTTTAGTAGTAAATTTCGTTATTGTGCAACGTGTGGGAACTGCTATTGGGATTGTTGTAAGAGAGCCTCTGTTTGTAGTCACGCCGTTGAACAATTCAGTAGTCGAGAGGGTTCAGAAAATCTTTGGTATTTTGATGGGACCAGAATAGCTTCTTTTTATCTTTAAAGTGAATTCTCGTGGTATTTCAATCAGAAATTGTCAAGTCTTTTAAAGGTTCTGTTTGAATGCAATCGTTGACATCTATTATCTAGTCAAAATGGAGTCTCGTACGTGGTAGTTTACGCAGCAATTTTTGGTAGCATAGTAGGATTGTCTTGAAGATATTGCTTGTTTGAGCCTTGGAAGTTTGAACAATTCGTAGATATTGAATTTGGGATAGCTTTATTGCGAAGTGTTTACTCGTGTCATTTTACCTTGTTTAAATATTTGAGGTCTACACAAATCTGCTTTCTTTTCTTTTCTGTCTATTTCCATTGAATCTTGCTCTATTTCTAGTTTTCTTGTGGAACTATCTCTTTCTCTGGGGAAAATTAGGAGTAGATTCGCGGAGTTGTGCTCAAATGTTTATGCAAAATGTTACTTGTTACAAGCAGGTATTATAGGGTCCATGTAGACTAGGCAGTTGAACAAAATAGGAAACTTTCAACAATTCACAGTACTTGACAAAGTTGGCTGAATCTCTTAAAGTAAGTCATTTGTAGTTTACACACACGCAATCGTTACAGTTCTCACAACCGCACGCCGCAATAGTACACACACATACTCACATTAACTACTGAGTTATTTGGAGGTATCTAGGCCTTGGTGTTGCCAGAGACCAGCAGGCACCTAAATCCTATTCGAGGACACTCGTTGGCGGTCGCGTCCCAAACGGTCGCCAACAGTGGCACATTTCAACTTAACAACATGATTTTGATGAACCATAAACTCAAATGGGGAGTCCAATTTTTTGTTGGAAGTAAGCATTTGACAACATGTGGACATAGAATAGATGCTGAAGGTTATGTCTAAGGCTTTCCAAAGATGCAACCTTACCTAAAGGACCAAGAGTTCTAGACAATTCCCAAGAGTTGTCATCAATGGAGCAACTACCTGATGCAACAATTTGCCAAATCTGCCATAATCTCTTTGGAGGCTTTACCGCCTACCTTGCCCCCTATCAAGCATGGTTCAAGCTCAAGTTCTTCAAGTTCAAAAAAGCCATCATCACCAAATTTTGATACCAAAGGTCATTTATTCATGCTACAATCTCATAAAACTGTGCATGGAAGAAGATTGATATTTGGAGGAAAATGGCCACCTCGAGCTTCATATATGACAATTGCTGATGAAGATGTAGACCAGCCTAACACCCAGGTTGATTGCAGTTATTTATTGGAGCATTCCATTGATTCAACTCAAAATCAACAGGATGAGATAAGGCAACTGAACTAGTTGGTCAATTGGATCAACTACGGTTCCTGAAATTGGAATTTGATGAAAGGCACTATCGTGAATACAGAGCAACTTATTGGTGAATTGGATGCAAAGGTTTCATCTCTGCAAGAGAATCTGGAACAAGTAGAAACATCAAAACATCAAGATAGAAAGGTGCCAGTGTGGAAAGAAATTTTTACCTTGGATAATTAGCTTAAGTTACCATTGCCTCATGAACTCAAAAACTATCACCAAAAGAAAACAGAAGATCTTATAGATAAGATTCAGAGGCTCAAAGCTGAGAAGAAATTAAAGCAGCCTCAACAGCCATCATCGGCTACAGTAGCTTGTGCAACTGCCCCTCCTCCAAATGATGAGGAAAATCAAGAATCTCAAGGTCAAAATCAAGGTCAGATGTTTGATGAATATGGTTGTAAGACCAAATTCATGATGGTCAGACATGCTATGCCTAAACCTCCATGGAACTAGTTTCCTCAACCTTCGACTTTCACTGCTTTTCAACAGTGGCTAGCAACAACGGTGCTGGTAATTGATTATCTACTGCCAAAAGAGGTACTGCATGCTTTAAGGTTATGGATTGATCAACTTTGAGTAGCTATGAATGTCTTGCATTTAGATGAGAGAACAATAATTATTGAAGGATTAACAAGATCTACAGGAAAGATCCACCATTGGTGGGAAGGTTCCACCATGGACCAACAAGAGCAATTACTACAATGAGGATTGCAAGGTCTCTTTGTTGCCCTGGTAACAGAATTCATTGTTGATTTGTTTGTAAATTTGAGATTAAAGGATAAGTTGATGTTATCATAGTGCAAATTTCATAATCTGGCTTATTTTGAGCAATTTAGCACATAATATGCAAAAGAAGTGTATAGGTTGGGACTTCATAGGGATCCTATGATTGCTTACTTATACTTGGGGTGCACTTTCAGCTAAATTGGGCCACATGGTGTTATATAAGTCGATAGAAAAACAAATTGATCTGTTGACAACATATTTCACCGACATCATTCACATGGAAAGACAGGAGCTTCAATAGGCATGCTATCATATATCTCTCACTAAGCTCATGGCATTTGCCGAAGTATGTGCTCATCTTGATGGAGTAGATGTTTTTGGTCCAGCACCAAGACTGCCTCGCAAAATTCATAAGCGAGGTATGCCTAGAAGAAGAGGGTTTAGACAATTCCCATTTAGGCCAAGAAGACAAAGAATGCCAATGTTTTAGCAGAAATTCCCAAAAATATGAAGAATGTTCGTAAAAAGAAGGAAAGGTCCTTTCAACAAGAAGAAAGTTTGTTGCTATAACTGCAAAGAAATATGCCATTATTCTTATGAATGTCCGCGAGAAAAGGAAGATTCGAAGATCAAAGCTTTCTTTGAGGCCTACCAAGATGATTGGGAATTTGTTGATGGTCCCGATGAAGAAAAAAAATCTATTAAGTTAAGTTGTTAGAAGAAGATCAAAGTGAAGAAATATTAGAAGAAGATTCTGAAAAATATGAAGAAGAGGAACATAATCCTTGGATGAATATGGAAAAATTTGCTGAAGAATCAGAAGCTACATGGATGAAAGATCTGACACTTGAAGAGTATGAAGAATTGCTGTAGTTCATCATTGAAGAAGGTGATCTAGAAGAAGACAATGAAGAAGATTTATCTAACAAATTTTCTGTTTTGCAGGAATCAGCATAAAATGAAGATAGTTTTTCTTCATGGCATTGTAGAGAAACTATGCCTAGAGGCTTTTTAGAAACTAAGCCTCAAACATCCTTTGAAGAAGATTCAGTTCCAGCCAAAGTGATAAGCAAGGTACCCCCAAAATTTCTCATAACTCCATATGGGAAAAGGTTTCCTGTTCAAAAGGAATGGTTTCGTACCAAGGCAATGGGAGCTTATCAGGAGGATAAGCTGGCTAAAAACCAAGCGCATCAGGTGAAGCAAATGCTATCTACCATCAATGTAGTCTTAATCTCTATTAAGATTGCAGTTGATGGTGTCGCCAAATGGAAGAAGTACACAACTTTCATCAACACTGGTGCTACACTCAATTTTGCCCACAAGGATGTCCTGATAACATGGGTTCAATCTAAGCCATTGAGGATTGATACCATTAATGGAGTAAGGTATCTAACACACTTTGCATTCGGTGTGCCAATTCAATTAAATAGTTCCATTATTGGGACAACTAGTTTTGTCCAAATCAATGACAGTGGTTTTGACGTGGGGCTTGGTTCACACTTCATGAACTCCATGGCCCCATACACAATTGGGACAGATATGATTATCCGTTCTCTTGACGAACAAGGGTAAAAGACTAGAATCATAGTGGCAAGAATCCCTCCTACACTACATCAACACCAACATAATCAGGTTTGGAATGTTTTTTCTAATCCTTCCTTGGGTGAAATTATTAGTCAGTATCAGATAGTAGATGTTGCTATAAACAATTATATTCATAGATAGAAAATAATGAAAGCTATAGGGAGTATAGCTATTGAAACATTTGAAAAAAAAGCAAAAGAATTAGCTTAAGTAGTAGAATTGCTAAAAAATTGTTATTGTGGACATCGTTTGACCTATTGGAATAAGGATAGTCCTGTGGCTTACATACCCATTGTTCATAATATCCCTATTCAGTCTAAGCCTATAGTGTTAAATGAGCAAGATGTAGAAGAAGTTCATAATCAAGTGACTGATTTTCTTGAGAAAGATTTAATTAGACCATTTCAGTCTAATTATGCTTGTTCCTATTTTGTGGTTTGAAATCATGCCGAAAAAAAGAGAGGGAAAGCCCGAATGGTGATAAATTACATTTCTTTAAATGCTGTCACCATTGAAATCAAATGGCCTCTACCCAAAAAGGAGCTATTGATTCAGAAGATAGCTACTAAAAGTATATTTAGTAAATTTGATAGTAAAAGTGGGTATCATCATATCAAGATTGCAGAAGAGGACGTGCATAAAACTGCATTCAATACACCAGATGGCTTGTTTGAATGACTTGTTATGCCATTTGGCTTGAAAAATGCACCTTCTCAATTCCAACATCCGATGGATGTGATTTTTAAGAGTCATAAGGAATTTTTGGCCAACTATATTGATGATTTGTTGATATTTTCTGATACTAGTCGTGATATCACGTACCCGATATCATGGATCCAATATTACGGGTCCGATATTAGGGCCTGATAATTCATGGTTCATCACCTACATATTTCAAGTTAGACAACTTTTGCCATTATCATTAACTATCTAGTCATAATACAAACTTCTACCTTGCATTGAAGGATGATTTGCAAAGGATGATAGATAGGGGGGAAGTAGTCTTAGAAGCTTTTGACCATGTTCAGTCATAGAACCAGTCAATGTAGGTCTACAAAGACCCATTGAATGTTAATGATAGTCCCTATGTCATTTTGGCATTCAACATTGATGATAATAGGATACCTACAAGAGAACTATTCATGATTCAAGTACCCTTCTACAATGAAAAGGCTTCTTCAACTTCCCATAGCTCAAGACTCCCTTTTGTTGTAAGAGTATCATCACAAATGTCTCTAAGGGAACCTTTTATCACCAAGGTCTCCCAACCTAATACAAAACAAATAGTAATAGCCCAAACAACTACACAATGAACTCCTATGGTGGCTAATGCTACTACATCTTCCCTACAGTCAATGGTTGACAACCTAAAGGCTACAATCAAACAAAGGAAGAAGCATAAGAAAAAGCCTCACAATGAAAGAGACAAGCATACTGAGGCACAAAAGGAAGTGGTCCATTGAAGTCCACTTCCATTATGGCTATATCCATGACCTCCTCTGCTCCATCTCCTTCAACCAATGAGCCATAAGAAGAAACTAAAGCCCATAATCAAAACAACCAAAAAGAGCCACAACAACCATAGCCTAAAGCCAAAGTTTGCATTTTTGGATGCATGGAGGACATAAAGAACAATTGGGGTGACAAGCCCACAACCAACAACAAAAGCTTCCTTAGTGCAATGGACCAAGTTAAATAGTCCCTTAAACAAAAATGACCCACCTTTAACGTTGTATGACCTAATCACAACTTCTGTCATACATCTTGAGGTGCTAGTCAAAATGTTGACCTCCATATTCATTAGTGAGGATATTCCTGCTAATGAGAAAGCCATCCATGTAGTGATGATTCCTCCATCATCAGGGGAGGACAAATCAACACCCTTGACATATTGCGATAACAAAATTAAGGTTAATCCTTGGAAAAGTGAACTGATGATAGCTCATTTTTTCATAACCATCCTAATAGGAAAATTGAAAATATATCAAGTACATGTTGATGATGGAGTTGCAACCAACATCATCCCATGCACCATCATTGAATGTTTGCACTTAATTGAGCAAGTAAAACCTACAACCACCATAGCTCTTAAGTCCTTTAATGGATTAGGAGTTTCCATCAAGGGATTTATCCTCTTGAGTTTTTTAGCTGGTGAATAATTCCCTACAACCACAAACTTCTTAGTGGTGGAAGAGACACCAAGGTTCAACCTAATCTTGGGAAGACCTTAGTTGGCTTAATTACAAGCTGTCTCCTCATCCATCGACCAAGAAATTCACCTTCCTTACGAGGGAGATGAAATCATCATTCATGGTGATAAAATAGCTCCCATAGCTATCAATAATGTGGACATAGAACAGGGGTCCAAAGTAGAGCTTCAATAAGAATCTCCTAGCCATAAAGAGCAAAAACCCAAGATAACCAATGATGAAATGATAGACAATGGGATACATTAGGGAATGAAATTTCTTTTAACATCATAAGTAGAGGAGATGGAAAATACAAGCTTATGCAGAGTAGGCCTCACTCACTCCCTAATCCTGTAAAGAGTAGGAAGATTCTGCACAAGTGAGTTCACCT
Organism: Gnetum montanum; assembly: GCA_015680685.1. Classification (NCBI taxonomy): domain Eukaryota; kingdom Viridiplantae; phylum Streptophyta; class Gnetopsida; order Gnetales; family Gnetaceae; genus Gnetum; species Gnetum montanum. The sequence goes on from MNCI01018254.1 coordinate 23,905, forward strand.
TAACCTTTCCATGCCTTTATGACTAGATGCAACAATAGCCAAATAGCCTTATTTTTCTTTTACAATTTATTATATCTTTGTTATTTTATGCACATAGCGTATGCATGTAGCCTAAATTTATTTGCATTATTACCTATTTGCTACAAAATTTCTTTGTTTTTAATTATGCTTTAAATATTAAAAAAGTGTCTCTTTTAGCATACGGTACATTATGACCTTAAGCTAGCATTATCATCCACTAAGATGTTAAACTGGCACTATGGTCCGCTATGACCTTAAATTGGCATTATCATTTGCTAAGATGTTAAACTAGCACTACGTTTGTTAAGATGTTATATTGGCATGATGGCCCACCATGGTCTTAAATTGGAAAAACTATATAACTTGTGCCCACAATGGCCTAAAACTAGTAAACGTTCCTTTCATTATTATATCTCCTTTTGTTTTGACTATTATCACATCAATTTAATGTTACAACCAAAATGTCAATATAGCCATGTTTACAACATTTACTACTATAAATGCATAGAGCCAAAAGAAAATCAATATTTAAATTTAAAATTAAATGTCCATAACATATAGCCATAACCACAATTTGTAGCAATGATGCCAAAAAATAACAATCCATAACATAGTTTTGGCTAACCATCGCCATCAACATAAATACAAAAACAAATAGCCAACAAACTAAATTGAAGGAAGCTGTTGGGTGGCATCTAAAGGAGGAAGTGGCGGATCATTCCCACCCTTATCACTGGGGCCTCCACTATCCCCTAAGGCCTGAAATGCAACAACATATAGCCAGTTAGTACCCCATAGCCAAAATCATAACTTAAAACAAAGACTAAAATACAAAATATATCAAACCTATGAAGAGTTTAGCTCCATCACTTCCGAGGATAGATAGGGAAGGCCTTTGTCTAGACAATGGAGGATGTGGCCTCCATCATGTTGACCCAGTCAAAATCTTCAAGATCAATGCTAAAATGAATGCCAAATCTATCTATAGGAGTCCAAGTAGGAGGCTCGTGAATAATAGCAGTTATAGAAGTCTCACCCATGATGCTAGTAACCTGAAGAGTAGGGGATTACTTCACCTTGAGAGTACTTTCAAAAAGTCAATAAGCACTCTTTACCTAGATCCCCTAAATGAACAACTCTCTCTTATGTTATTTAATCAACTTCTTCTTAAGCCCCTGTAAGTAGTCCTCATGATCAACCTTATACTAATGCTTGTCGGCCTTTTGTGTCTTGCCGCACTCCAGGATCCAAGTGTAGTGATCCTCCTAGTCATCAACCTTTTGGAAGATGAGGTCCATCTACATATGTTGCTTCACCATCTCCCATAGGATAGCTTCTTTATCTTGAACAACATGCGAATAGTAGGCCCAAGTGATCTCCTTAGTCCATAACTCTCTCGATTTAGCCACTTGGGCTTCCACAAAGGTTTTATGGTCTCAGAGATCCCTAATCATATCCTCCTACCTTTGAGTCTTTTCCCTCAAGGCCAAAACTTCCTCCCATAAGGATTTTTTGGATCTCTCTAGTCCCATGAAACTTTTGTACATGACATTGCTAAGTTAGTGGCAATGTCATACAGCTTCACAGATACACTAGACACATCAGAGGGAAGTCTAGGTAAGGAGTATATCTTCATGTCTCTACTAGGGTTCCATTGCATAGATGGTACTACACAAACATAAAATACAACTGTAAGAAAAAACCTAAGATAGCCATAATGAAAACAAAGCCTACGACTAAAGCACATAAAACAAAATGCTTACCTATCTCAAGTGCAACCTAATGTAATTAATTGATGATGTCCTTAGCCATCCCACATAGGAACTCCACTTTTTTTGGAGTCTCTACCCATCGTTTCACACAAAACTTAGAGATAAGAGCTTACGTTGGTGGCTTAGGAACTACTCTAACCATAACAATCATCGAAAGGCTAGGATGATGGCCAAAGAGAACCAATGAAATATAATGAAAATAATGAGGCATAAGAATACCTAGCTCCTCCTCCTCCTCCTCCTCCTTCAAGATGACAATGGGAGAGGTACCTAGTACTACCTCACCAAACAAGACATCTAGATCATCTACACCAACATCAACAAGTCCTTCAACCATTGGTTACTTTAGGAGTGCCTCTTCTGGACACCTTTGTTTTGCCTCCTTAGCAACTTGGGATGCTATAACCTGACATTTATCTACAAGCATATCATATAGAAAAATAATCAATACATAAAATCATAAAGTAGCTACAAAATTTTAAAATATGAAAAAGCCAAAGTTAAAACAAAGCATACCTGCAACTTTCTACTGTGATGGCTTAAGCTTAAACTTAAGCTTCTTTATGATAAGTTGATCTGATGCTGGGGGTTTCTCCTCCATAGGCCTCTTGAGGTTCTCTCTAACTATCCCTTCAACCTCCATACACTAATGTCTAGCATACTAAAAACTAGCAAGAAATGAAAGGGACTCATCATCATTAATACTATGAGGAGACTCATGCTGCCTAACATCAAGATTCTTAGTGGTGATGGATAATGTTTCATCCATCCCCTTTGGTGGGTTCTAGGCCTGCACTGTTGGATTAATGTACTTTATCTAAGACTTACAAAGTTGGCTTGGGTCTTGGGAAATCCATAGTCCATTCCTATACACCACTAGAAACTCTATAGACCTCTTTACATAACCTGTAAGAAATGTAAAGTGCATATGGATTATCGTAGAGTTATCAATGTAGAGTCTAAGGATCTACTCTCAAATCCTAGTAGCCAAAGAAATAGTCCAGTAAAATTTGATGTCCTCCATCAAGAGCTTCTTAAAGGTCCACCCATGTGCTAGGCCAGTTACCTTCTTTTATGATAGTAGTTTGGGAAATGCATGAGACATAAACAAAGGGTATGCTTCCTTTATTTCATGGTTCATGAAGCTATCCATTGAAATTCTAGAGTGGCCCATGATGGCACCAAGCCACTCTAGAACTTCTTTCCGATGGCCTAATTTGCTCATTGTCCTAGTGGGAACCTTTGCTCCATCAGCAAGGATACCAAACAAGTCACGAAAGAGGCCAACACCTATGTCAATGTTCATCTCAACACCTTGAATGATGGTGCTAATGTGCAACATATCTGTAGTAGGAATGGAAGGAATAGGTGCCATAAATACATCAAGAAAACCAGCACACTAGATGTTTGCTTGAACTTATCTAGGTACCTATCACTTTAGTTACTCGTGATTGATGTCACATCACCAAACTTCAAAAGATGAGGGTATCCTCATGACTTGAACATGAAAGTGATATAGTGACATCAACTAAGATGGAAGGTCTTACAAAGAAATAATCAAAGGTTAGCATTCATATGAGTAATTTAATAACCAAGAAAATCAATAAAACACTTAAAGCCATAAAATATTATAAACTACATGTTCACCTTTACTTTTCTTCTGTGGTGTGGAAGCTCCAACTAGAAGGGCATGATCTATGCCATCGATATCCACCCACAAGCTATGCATTGTCCCATCATCCTTGCACTTCTTGTATATAAGGTCAAATCTAGTGGTGTATTCATCAAAGTCCCCTCTTAACTGTGGATACATAGCAACTATAATTTAGGAACTCTTGGTGAATTCTTCTAAAGTATTTTGAGCCATTGCTAGGATTTGATCATTGATGATCAAGCCTTGATTGTTCACCTTGTACCTGCAAGAAGTTAAGTTAATGAAGTTAGGTAAGGTAGTTAAGCCAAAACCATCAAAACATTACAATAACCATGTTTACCCTTGTAGATGATGCATGATTCTAGGTGGGTTCAAGAATAATGTGTGGGCTCTATGTGCCACCATTAGAGTATTATCAATATTATACTGGTTGTACTCTTGCATTGTCTAGATCTCTAAAACATAACATGAACTTATGGCATCTGTTGCTATTCTTGTAGTCTTAGGAATCAACCTATTAGTAATATACCTAGTAATCAGGCCACATGCTCAAGGCAATAGGATCTCTATGATGACCTTGGCTACATATGTAGACATGTGTGACCATAACATCACACTAAAGTTCCTATAGAGTTAGGCAAGGAAGTCCCTTACCCTAGGCTAAAACCACAAAAAGAGCTTCCCAAGAGGCATGTCATATGATGGAGTATTGGTCTTGGGATGAACAATGTAGCACAAAATGCCAACCAACTCCACTATGTTGAGAATAGGCCTCAAGAAGACCCTACATGAAACAAAACAAAACATTGTGACCAATTAGAATTTCTTAACAATTTAGACAAAACATCTAGTCAGAGGTGAAATTAGCCTATGTAAAAAGCTCTAAGGTGTTTATCTACATTAGTCTAACTAATTTCACAAGAAAACATTATTACAACCTTACATATCTTGGCATCATGACCAATTGGAAATTTTTAACAAACTTAAAAAAAGCATCCTAAGTCAGAGATGAAATTAGCTTCTGTAAAAAGCTCTTAGATGTTTATCTAAATTAGCTTAAGAAATTCCATAAAAGAATTGTTACCATATTTCATAGCCTTTATAGAAAAAATTATATCTTAGTCTAAATTATGTATAAATTTAGAATAAAAGCATCTAAATGATGCATAAATTTGGAAAAAAGCAAGCATAAGTTTAGAAAAAGCATCTAAATTATGCAAAGCATGTATAAATTTGAAAAAAAAAACATCTAAACTATGCACAAATTTAGAACAAGGCATGATAAACTTAGAAAAAGTTATGACACCATAGTAAAAAATTATTTAAGTAAAATTAAGCATATTAACCACTTCTATTTTGGGTAATGTACTACAACCATGAGATTTGCCTTGATTCACATAACCATAGTAAAAATATTCATAAAAAATTCATTTTAAGTCCAATCAAAGTGATTCCACCTCCATTGAAAACTTGAAGCCAAAGCCTATCTAGACATGACTAGAAAATAGCAAAAACATTTGCCATTTTCTTATAAAATTTGTATAAGTCTACATGAAATTACAAAAGCGGTACAAACAACCTAACTATGCAACATTAGGAAAAAAATCATAACTTCCTCATTTCAAAGTTGATTTAAATAAGACAAAAACTATCATAAAACTTAAACAAAGCGCTACAAATCCAAAACCTTTAATTTTACAAATATGCAGCCATTTCACCAAGAAAAAATACACAACTTGGCTTGCATGGTCATGGAAAAACTTCAAAAATCTCAAAGCCTAAATTTCACATGGCCATTAAAATGGTTGAAATAGACAAAACCAATAAAAAACGTTTAAATTCACATCAAAATAATGGGGTAGGATTTTGTTAAAATTTAATTTTAACAAATCCTAAGGCCTATATCTGAAGAAAAGCAATACCTCAAGATTTTGAGAAGAAAGCATAAAACAACAAGCCCAATTTTTAAAATCAAATCTACAAAAGCTAAAGTAATAAAAAAATTATAGATCTGCATCAGTGTAGCCAAAATAGGAGATGTGATTTTATCAAAATTTCATTTTGATGAGATGTGATATCACATGGGCCATGATATTGTGTCATCCCCTACGATGTCGTGTACACGATATCGCGGTGCACCATGATATCTATAAATAAGAGGCAGCTCTCCCTTGTTTCCTCATCCTAGGATAGAAATAGGGAAACTCTAGTAGATTGATCACTCTAGAGATAGAATATTTTCCATATGCTCGTAGTAGGAGTCCTAAAAGTGAACAGATCTTTATTCGAGCAACATTATACCTGAACACAAGTTGTGTACGGAAATAAAGACGAACTTCCTGGATAAACCTTGTAGTGCATGGAATAGGATTTTATTTAATGTTAGTTATTACTTTCTTAGTAATGCAGAATGAGTACGACTTGATTATGAGCATTTAAGGATGTGTACAGATAATGAAGGAACAGATGCTCATCGCAACGTGGAATGAGTACGACTTGATTATGAGTATTTAAGGATGTGTATGGATAATCAAGGAATGGATGCTCATCGCAACGCAGAATGAGTATGACTTGATTACGAGCATCTAAGAATGTGTACGGATAATCAAGGAATTGGCTACTCATCGCACTTAGGCTAGATTAGCTCTCTCAACACTTTCCTCCTGGTTAAGTACCTTAGTACGACCACTTCAAGCACGTGCGTTATGCGTGGTGATCCCAGCAACGATTAGCATTTGGTAGCCATAGTTGCATTAGTTCAGGGTATGTATGGTAAGTGGGAATGGATGTTGACGCTAGGTAATTTAGACTTAGTTAGTTAGTTAGAGTTAGTTAGTTAATCTTCTCAACCCTTCAACTCAATAGCATAGGAGATATAAACCGAAAAGACCATAAAAATCATATACCTTGGACTTACTTAACCATACACCGTGACAACTACAAATAGGTTTGGGAAGACAACGAATGATTAACCCTAAGTGTTCCATGGGGCGTGTAGGAACTTAGTCTGTGGAGTTCGACTAGATTGAGCGTGCTATGCTTGTATTCGTATGGTTGAGTGTAGGGGTACCTTGCCACTCATCATTGGCATCGTTGTTAGGGACTAAGTGTTTGTGCACTAAATAGAACGTAGGATATTACGCACATTGTTGGGAGCCTAAATGAACCTTTGGGTGAATCAAGATAAAAAAATTATATAACGGTAACTAGCACACCGATAGATAACAATGTCTTCTTCTCATAAGAGCACATCACCTAGGGATAATACAAAGGATATTCGACAATCAAAAACACATAACCTAAATCAACCGGAGCCTCAATAATATAAGTTGACATATACTCATCCCAATGAGTATATCTCCAAGTTTAGTTTTATTCTCCATCAAGATGAATAGATGCGTTGGAGAGATTTGCAAGGTAACATCCTGTTACCTCCAGATCGATCAATCCCAAACATGCTTCTCTATGCTTTGGCACAGATTGGCATGATAGAATTATATGTAGAATATGTTGCGGAAGACTTAGATTCAAGGGATTACTATCCCATGGCTTTACAATGTATGAGGGATTCAAGGCAGGAGAGCCAACATACACTGTTGAAGGGCAAGAAGGTCCCGCACATCCTCAATGAAACTAGAGATGATGAACCACTTATAACTGGTTTGCTATCAAGAGATGTTTTTTCCTCTTAACGAAAGTGAGGAGGTGGGGTATCAGAACCTACACTCAACGATACACAACCCTGGTTCTGATGCCCGTGAACACCAATTGTTCACAGAGGGAACAACAACAAAAGACAAGGATGGGCACTTAGATCGTCATCATGATCGAGGCCGAAGCCATAGAAGATAAGGTAAGAAACATCGTTGTGGAGATGATTCTCCTTCTTCTTCCCCTTCTTCACATCACTCACCCTCTCCTTCCACCTCTGGGCACAATTATGAAGAGCATAATGGAAAGGATAAAAGTAAGAAAAATGAGAAACCTCGATGAGAGAGTCAAGAGAGAGGACAAGGGCATGAACAAAGGGAAAGTAGGAAACAATGAATACATCATAGGTGTCATAAAAGAGATGATCATGACAAGCCCCTACTTGCAACCCGAAGTATGCTTGACATAATGGTGGCAGTCAGAATTCCAAAAAGGCATTTAAAAGATAGTCAGATCAAGTGTTTAGACATGAACAACATCCCATGATTTGAGGAGGGATACAACGCTGATCTGCAGCATCATTTACAAGCATTCCACGATGCCTATTCCTTGCAAAATATAGAGAACAAGTGGTAAAAACTTAAGTTGTTTCCCAAGACACTCACCAAGGAAGCAGAGAGTTGGTACCAGTCCTTAGAACTAGAAACCATTAGGAGGTGGAGTATGATATTAGAGTTGTTCAACGATAAGTATCAAATGTACTCTAGAGTGTCCAACTTGCGTAAGTAGATCCAAGGATGGAAGCAAGGTACTCATGAACCCTTGGATGCTAGCATGGCCTGATACTACACATTGTTACATCTTTGCCCGGGCCATGGATACGCACAGCAGAATCAACTTCGCCACATCGTAGATGGGCTAAGGTATGAGACTAGGAGAATCCTTGGGACTTATGCCCAAGGCTGATTATCAGAACTTAGATCCCATGAAGTACATCACTTGTTGGAGCAAGTAGCAAAAGAAGAAGGTGAGCTATGAAAAAGGGAAAGTGTGAAAGAATACAACCATGATCCCTCCCTTCAGAAGAAGGGAGTGAAATTTTGTGATGAAGAGGATGAGTCACCAATTGAAGAGTTGGTAAATAGGAAAACCTTGCTGCTTCAAAAACTAACAAAAAAAGTAGCAGCCAAGGTAGAAGAAGTATGGAGCTTCTTAGACTCCAAAGGAGTCTAAGGAGGAACAAAGTAGTGACAAAGGTAAGACAAAGTGGAGAGATTTAGGCCCTACACATAACAAGGGTAAGGGGAAAATTACTATCTTTGATAAGGTTGTGGAATTAGACATAGATGATGACAGTGGATGTGAGATCTACCACTATGACCATCCTAAGGGATGTTGTCCAATTATCTCACATCTACAGGAGTATGGGGTGTATGTGCTTAATCCAAGACTCAACCAACGGCAAACACCCCAAAGGTTACCTTATCCACAAGGTAACCCAAGGAAGTTCCACCAACCGTTAACATACTATCCAAGTGGAACTCCACCACAACCCATCGGACAACATCAACAATGGCAACACCCACAGTCATGGGGGATGCCACCGCTGAAACAACAGTACCCTTATCAACAACTTGACCCTTATAGATATTATGTGTAGCAGCCGATTTCTCCAAGTGACTCTATGGGTCACACAACTCCCCAATGTCACTACCAAGTTCAGGAGTATTTTAGGAGGACTCCTCCTCCAAGAGATGCTCCATACCCACACCATCCTCCTAATCCATTTACACCTCTTCCATCGGTAGTTCCCACAACACCTCCTGCTCCAACAATGCAAAGAGAAATCCCTACTCAACCATAGCAACGCCATGCTACGAGAGTCATAAACATTCAACCCATTGTTGGTTCTGACAACTGTAAAAAGAGAAGACCTTTCTTCAGAACCAGAAGCCCAGACAAGCTCTCACAACAACAAGTGATTGAGTTTGGGCATGCCTCTCCAACACATAAAGCTTCGGTGCTCCCTTCAATCCAAAATTCAAGCTTAACACATACGGTTATGTTAACGCATACCGTAATCAAATGGATTAAGGTAGGCCACCTTCCTAGGAAAGTAACTAATCTTGGGAGTCCCTTAATCTATCTCCAGATCACCGGAAATGAACCACATAGGGCTCTTCTTGACTCAGGTTCCAGAGTCAACTTAATTTCATGAGAGATGTATCATGCCTAGAGCCTTCCCCAACTTTAGAAAAGCAACATTCAACTAGAGCTAGTACACCAGTCCATCACCATTCCCTTGGGATTGGTGGAGGACATCATTAACACTGTGTGTGGTTGGTCCTACCCAGCTGATTTCTTGGTTATTGAAGTTAACAATGATAAAGGGGACTTCCCAATTATAATGGGAAGGGTATGGCTGAGCACAGTAGATGCATGCCTAGACATTTGTGATCTTTCCTTGGAGATTTCTAAGATAAACATTTATGGAAAGATCGAGAAGAGAAAAGTTCCATGCATCACATACAGTGACTTAGAGGGTGATGACATGGAATAATGTTTAGCATCTCTCCCATGTAATTGGTATGCCCAAGAAATACAAATTCAAAGGTGCCTGTATGTAGCAACCACACCAGTAGTAGACACCCCATGGTTAACAGCTACTAGAAAGAGCAACTAAAAAATATGCATGGAACGAACTGAGAAAACAAACCATGCCAACAACGAAGGCATAGATATGTTGGAATATGAGCGTCGCCATCTTCCACTTGTTAATCTAAGATCATCAATTGGGAGGAGTTGGACACTTCTTAGAAATTTAAATAGATGCTCATTATTTCGAATCTCTCCCTTTCCACTCAGTCATGGGGGAGATGGCCACCTATGCTAATCATATGGGGCCCTCA
>MNCI01018254.1:41146-62040 GCA_015680685.1 Gnetum montanum
TAAATCATCTTCATCTTCCCTACACTTTATTATTATTCATTTAGTTATTATATATATATATATATATATTTTCTGTTTGAACCCATGTACTGGTAAATTGCTACGCGGATAAATGGCGGGAGTAATCAACTGGCTAGTCATTGCTGCTGGTTTGCTTCTTTTCTTCTTTCCTTCTGCACAAAATCTATAAAAATGGACACATGTTCTAACTCGTTCCCAGTGCTGGCTCCTGCAGTCGCGGTTTGCTGGACATAGCCATGCTACTGAAGTTAATGTACAACATCAACCTTGACCTCTTCTTATTTTCTGTAGTTCGTCTCATGCTGATGTCTTGAATTTGAATTGCCTACTTGTCATGAATCTGCTTCTTGCTCAGAAATGAGTCTCTCGAGCTGTTGTTCAACTGCTGAAGGAAGAAGATAAGGATTTTCTTTCAGAAGCTGTGAAAGGAATTCCCTATTGGAGACTCTAATTGCAAGGGAGCAACTTTCTTGTACTATTCGCCATGGTTGCCAATTGCTCTTACACAAAATGTTTTTGATTTCTTACTCCAATTATGTCCTCTAACAAAGACAAGAATAGGACCTAGCTGAACATGCATTAAACATTTTTTGGAAAATGTCATTCTTGTCTCGAAGCATGCCAAATAGCATAGAGATTTTGGCCTGCGCCCCTAGTTTGAGAACACTTCAGGCCCGTACGTGACCGTGGCTAGGCCATTGCCACAGCCTGTACTGTTCATAACAGCCACTTCCTGCATACCATCTCAAATTCCCTTGGAGTGCGCAATGAACGGCAAAATAGTCCACAAAATATAGAAGACTCATCCGAGACACCAGCTCCCTAGCCGCAATACGGAGATTCTTGTGAAGGCAGAGTAGAGATGTGGTGCGAAATGTCTAATGTGTCTTGGAAAAATATCAGAAGAATCCATAGCACCAACAAATTGTGGACCAAGATCGTCCACCAAGAAAACCTGCATGTTTTAAATAGTTTTCTCTGCAGTTTTAAGCATCTGAACTGGGGTTGTAATTGGAATTGGAGTTAGAATTCGTTTCCAGTGGAGAGAATTCAGAATGCAGGCTTGCATCATCATTGATTTATGAAATGATTTCTGTTAGCGGGTTTTAAAACTCAAGGGAAATCATCCATTTGTTGTTTTGAATGGGAATTAGCCAAGCTTGGAATCCTGGTGCGATTGCACACAGTCGCTACTTCCTTCCTATGTTCTCTAGTAGGTTTTTCATCCTTAAGCATTCGGACAATTGCAGCGATTTCAGTTATAGAGGTTTCCTACCTCCTCAGGTGGCGCTATGATTACTGAGCAACCGTAAACTTTCAAGAGCTCCAATTTTGACACTTTCGAGAAATTTGAGGGCAATATTATATATATCAATAGGACACAACCATCTTATTTTTTATTTGAATATTTTCTTTGCCTTGTATCATTCATATTTTTATTACTTTTGCTATTCCATGAAATGGCCAAATGTGCCAACATTTCTGCCTCCTTAAAAGCTTAAAGAAATTTATGGAGCCCCATTTCAAAACTGAAACATACTGAAACTTTCATTGAATTTTTTTTACAGCTAAATAGAAATCTTTTTGGAGGAAAATTTCCATCAAAGATAAGGTTTGATGGTATGAAAACCTCATTCCTAAGAAAACAACAAACTGTACATTATCAAGTCCTTCATGGACTATTCTTGGGATGGAAACTGAATTGTGAGAGTTACCCTGGTAGGAATCCTCATATCTCTAACTATTTCATAGGAAATTTCTGATGTGATGAAGGTTGTTATGTTGTTCTCTGGCTTGGTGGAGCTCTCAACTTGATCTACTAGAACTTTTTCTTTAGTGCTCTTCTCATTTTCCTTTTCAGATGCACCTTTTTGTTCTCCCCAATTGGGTCCTTCATTTTCCTCTTGAGAAACGAATGCTTCTTCCCATGCCCATGATGACTCTTCATTCGTTGGTTGCTCTTCTCCTTTCTTCTTTTCTTTGGTGCAATATTGATATTGCTCCCAAACATTGGACTCTATCTCCAAACTTCTTGTGAGGAAAGAAAATTCATCAGACAACCAAGCCATGAAAGGACACTCTTTCGGAGCTCCACATGATCTAGCTTTTAGGTAAGCCTTCAACACATGCTCAGGGCAACATCCCATTACATATGGAATAAAAGGCTTTCTCATTGCTCTCCCGAACTCCATCTTCCCTTTCAAATTAGCTCTCTCTTACTTTCTCTACTCAACTTGAATTGAAAGATGATGAAATTATAGGCAACTTAACCCTCTTTTTATAGGTGCTAGAAATTTAAACTTCTCCCCAAGAGTCTTCAACCAAGCTTCCTTATTTTTAGGCATTCTAGCCATTTGTCACAATCCTTACTAAGTGGTGGATGAGTCACCTTCTCCACTTGTCACACTTGTAGAATTCCACTTGTTTCACTTGTTGGCGACCGTTTGGGATGCGATCGCCAACAAGTGTCCTCGAATAGGATTTTGGTGCTTGCTGGTCTCTGGCAACACCAAGGCCCAGATACCTCCAAATAGACTCAGTAGTTAATATGAGTATGTGTGTGTGCTGTTGCAGTGTGCGGTTGTGAAAAATGAAACGATTGCGTTGTGTGTAAACTACAAATGACTTATCTTAAAGAGATTCAACCAACTTTGCCAAGTACTGTGAGTTGTTAAGAGTTCCTATTTTGTTTAATTGCCTAGTCTACGTGGTCCTTATAATATCTACTTGTAACAAATAAAATTTTGCAAAAAAATTTGAGCACAACTTCGTGAATCTACTTCTAATTTTCCCCAGAGAAAGAGATAGTTCCACAAGAAAACTAGAAATAAAGCAAGATTCAATGGAAATAGAAAGGAAAGAAAGCAGATTTGTGTTAAGACCTCAAATATTTAGACAAGATAAAATGATACGAGTAAACACTTCGCAATAAAGCTATCCCAAATTCAATAACTATGAATTGTTCAAACTTCTAAGGCTCAAATAAGCAATTTTTTTAAGACAATCCTACTATGCAACCAAAAATTGCTGCGTAAACTATCACGTATGAGACTCCATTTTGGCTAGATAATGGACATCAACAATTGTGTTCAACAGAACCTTCAAAAGACTTGACAATTTCTGATTGAAATACTATAGGGATTCACTTTAAAGATAAAAGAAAGCTATTCTAGTCCCATCAAAATACCAAAGATTTTCTGAACCCTCTTGACTATCGAATCGTTCAATGGCATGACTACAAGCAGAGGCTCCCTTACAAAAATCCCAATAGAAGTTCTTATATGTTGCATAATAATCAAATTCACTACTAAAATTCTCTTAAGCGTTTCAAACATAAGCACTTCTGTGGCAAAATTTTTATAGAAATTTTCAATTATGCAACAAGAACAATAAGAGCAATCTAAAAATTCCAAAATTACTTGCCAAGGATGATACTATCTAAACCACTAGCTAAACAATTTAAACAAAATAAAAATACAAAACATAACTCATAGGACTATGACAAAGAGGCTGCAATCTTTTCTTTAGCAAGCCATCTTACAAGCAATCTTTCACAATGTGTGACCCCAAGTGTGGTCAAGTGTGTTCCTTTTTTCTTCTTACCCCTGAAGCCTTTTTATAGGGTTCAAAAGGTAGTTACATTCTAAAATATCTTAGCTAACTTTTCTCCCAAGTAAGGAAGTTAATTACTTGCCCAACAAGTTAGGAGATCTTACTTTCCCAACAAGTTAGTATATTACTTGCCCAATAAGTTAGGAAAGTTATGAGAAAATAATGCTAATATTGGCATGTGTCTTTACAAATATTGCTTTTATAAGCAATACTAATAATTTTTTAAAATAAATCCAAGAGCTCCATATAATTGTTATTTTTATTTTTATTTTTTTATAATTTTTAAGTTTTAAATGTTAAATATTATTNTATATATATATATATATATATATATTTCCCTTTGAACCCACGTACTGGTAAATTGCTGCATGGATAAATGGCAAGAGTAATCAACTGGCTGGTCATTGCTGCTAGTTTTCTTCTTTCCTTCTTTCCTTCTGCACAAAATCTGTAAAAATGGACACATGTTCTAACCTGTTCCTAGTGCTGGCTCCTGTAATCACAGTTTGCTAGACACGGCCATGCTACCGGAGTTAATGTACAACACTGACCTTGACCTCTTCTTATTTTCTGTAGTTCGTCTCATGCCGATGTCTTGAATCTAAATTGCCTGCTTGCCATGAATCTACTTCTTGCTCAGAAATGAGTCTCTCGAGCTATTGTTCAACTACTGCAGGAAGAAGATAAGGATTGTCTTTCAAAAGCTGTGAAAGGAATTGCCTTGTTGGAGACTCTAATTGCAAGGGAGCAACTTGCTCATACTGTTCGCATGGTTGCCAACTGCTCTTACACAAAACGTTTTTGCTTTCTTACTCCAATTACGTCCTCTAACAAAGATAGGAACAAGACCCAATTGAACATGCATTAAAGATTTTTCGGAAAATGTCGTTCTTGCCTCAAAGCATGCTGAACAGTGTAGAGATTTTGGCCTACGCCCCCAGTTTGAGAACACTTCAGGCCTGTACGTGATCATGGCTAGGCCATTGCCACAACTTGTACTATTCACAATAGCCACTCCCTGCATACCATCTCAAATTCCCTTGGAGTGCACAATGAACAGCAAAATAGTCCACAAAATATACAAGACTCCTCCAAGACACCAACTCCCTGGTTGCAATATGGAGATTCTTGTAAATGCAGAGTAGAGACATGGCACGGAATGTCTGATGTGTCTTGGAAAAATATCAGAAGAATCCACAGCACCAGCAAATTATGGACCAAGATCGTCCGCTAGGAAAACCTGTGTGTTTTAAATAGTTTTCTCCATAGTTTTAAGTATCTGAACTAGGGTTGCAATTGGAATTGGAGTTAGAATGCGTTTCCAATGGAGAGAATTCAGAATGCAGGCTTGCATCGTCGTTGATTTACAAAATGATATCTGTTAGCGGGTTTTAAAACTCAAGGGAAATCATTCATTTGTTGTTTTGAATGGGAATCAGCCGAGCTTGGAATCCTGGCGGGATTGCACATAGTCGTTGCTTCCTTCCTATGTCCTCTAGCAGGTTTTTCATCCTTAGGCATTTGGACAATTGCAGCGATTTCAGTTATTGAGGTTTCCTACCTCCTGAAGCAGCGCTATGATTGCTAAGCAACTGTAAACTTTTAGGAGCTTCAATTTTGACACTTTCAAGAAATTTGAGGGCAATATTATGTATATCAATAGGACAGAACCATCGTATTTTTTATTTGAATATTTTCTTTGTCTTGTATCATTCATATTTTTATCGCTTTTGCTATTCCATGAAATGGCCAAATGTGCCAACACTTACACTAGCCAAATTGTGACATTTATTGATTGATGAGTGATGAGATACCCCTACAACCAACCATATAAATGACAAGTGTTCATGCACGATCTGATCAAATTCCATGGATGGGACTAGTTTTGCATCTAAATCATTATGCTTTGATCACGGTTCACTATATTCCTACTTGGACTAGTGGTAGCTTTGTCGTGTATGGTTTAGTCTAAAGTGAGGCATATGATGATGTCATCTAACCCTATATTTCTCCTAATGATGATAAAGAGATTAATTAATTAAGGTAACAAATAATGGAAAATAAGATCTAAACTAGCCTATGTGCAATGAGTATCTATCCCCAATCATTTGTACATGCCTTGGACTTCATATAAGTACTACTAGGATTACCAAGTGTACGTCATTGGGCTTGCCAAACAATACACTGTTGGGTTACCAAGTAATTACACTTAAGCACTCATGATTAAGTCATACTCATTCTACTTAATGATAGAAGTAGTAAATAGCAATAAATGAAAACATTAACTAAGAAAAATAGTAAATAATTAAATAATTAAATCAAAAATAATATAAGTGAATGCTACAATGATGGAGGTAGTCTCAATCTTTAATTCTAGTCATGTAACATATCCAAGTATGTCACATTGGAATAAGAATGTTGTACAATTGCAAACATCACATTGCAAGCATGCACTCAGAATTATAGAACTTGAATTCAAAAATCTAAGAAAGACTATCAAAAATTGATAAAGAACTCTTCCCCCAATCATGCACCCAAGTGTTATATTTATAGATTGGCATAGAGGAGACAATATCGAATATCTGACATCACTTCTTGGGCTTTGATATCAAAGCAGAACAAATCATGACTCATCATAAACCCACAACTAAATGAAAACTCATCCTCAAGTTAAAAAAATGAGGAAAAAGTTCTTTAAATAATTTTGGAAAGGTATGAAATTATTGACTGACTTAAACAATCAAACAAACAAATGGACTCTTACATGCTGCAATGGTGTTTTACAAACAATTTGAACACAATGTTACAAGACACAAAAGTAGGAAAGCTCATGTAGTTCTCAGAGGTGGTGGCTTATCCATCAGTTGCTTCCCTTTATTTCTAGGCTTCTAAAATTTTTAATGGTTGAGGAGTGCCTATAAATTTTCTTCTTTTGTTCTTGGATCATACCATCCAGGCTGCTGAACCAATGTGTGCTAGCATTGGTATGTCCCAAGGATAGGGTAGTTGTGAAAACATTTTTTTGACCTTCATGTACCAAGCCACAAACTATCGTTGCTCCTCTTCAAATGCCCTAGCATTTTCTTTGAATTCATGATAATCTATGAGTCTCCTAGCCAAGTCTAAAGTGACATCCTTCTATCCATGGTAGTAAGCTTTAACCACCTCAAGTTCTGATTTTGCAATGTGAAGCTTGTGCAAAGCTACTTTTCTATTTGCAAACTCTTTCTCGTATAACACATAAGTGGTCACTACCTATTTCTCTAGCTCACTTCTAGAACAACCTACTATTATCATGGCAAGATTGACATATCTAAGGTTAGCCAACACCAAGTATTCCTTCAAATCCTTGATCTAAAGGTCTTTATTCTTTACTTCTGCCTAATGGACTAGTGCATAACTATCTAGGATTAGCTATGAGTTAGGATTTCATGCTGACATGGATCTGATATGAACCTTGGCCATCTAGATTTCTTTTTCATTTACCTACTTGTACATGCCTACCTAGTCTCGAAAGTGTTCTTTCAACTTCTCATGTTTCTTGGCCTCATTCTACCATGCACTTATTTCACTTGTGAACTTCTATTGAATGGCATGGACCTTCTCCATTGATAGGATTCTATTTTTCCTAGAAAATCTATTGATATCTTGGTTGATCCTCATTAATTGTTTTCACAATTGATGAACACTTTCTTCTAGAACATTTTTTTTTATTTTTCAATGATGGTCAACCTTGAGTTCTTTGTGGTGAGCTATTTATTCTATTCCTATATGGTGATCAATGCCTTCTTGTAAGTGTGGGATTGTGCATCAATAGTAGAAGCATTCCAAACTACCTTCTCCTTTTCTTACTTAGCAACTTTATTTTTCTTGATCAACTTGTTTAGCTACTATGTTCTGAATGAATTGAGCTAGTCAGACATAATAAATCAAGCAGGATCCTATCTTTCAGCTCTTAAGGCAGCTAGCTCTTGTTGCAAATGTTGCACTTCTACTTCCACGTGTTCCACCCTAATCTTAGCCATGACCAACTTTCCTTTGGTGGTTATGAGATCCAATTTTGTTATAGTGGCATCACTAGGGATGTCAAAAAAGGTGGTCATCACTTATCGTATCTACAACAGTTGACCTAACACATCCTCATGTGCCGCAGGAGTCATCAAAGTCTTAGTGAGAATTTAGTCATCTTTGGTCCTAGTTAGATCTACTTGGGGCACAACAGGTACATTGAATGATTCCTTGAAGTGATCTATTATTACTTTTGCTACACATGCCACATCTTGATGTTGTATTACCACTACTATGGCACCTTCTCCTATTTTGAGCATTACTTTGAAAGATGCAGCATTACTAGAGAATTTTCTAGACCACTGGGATTCTCCTGCTAATTGTAATGACACCTATCCTCTTATCAGATTAGCTAAAATGATGGGTGGCACCTCATCTAGAACTCTGAAGAGGCTTGATTCCTCTCTACTCCCCCAGTTGAACATTTTAGTAATTTTCTGTAAGTGGTTCATTATTGGCCTATAATCTTGTGATGGTGGTGGTAAATCTTGTGTTTCATGGCACTATTTAGGCTCCTGTTCTACTTCTTTTTCTAGTTTTGCTTCCTTCTTTGGTTCTTTCTCCTCATCAAGGTCTTTCCTTGGTGCAAGGAAGCATTCTAAGCCTTCCTAGAAACATCATTTATGTACCATAGGATTCTAGTGCATTTGCATAATTTTTAGGTTAGGCAAGGGAATGGAAGTGTTGGCTTCCATGCCATTTTCTCCTTGAACCACCTCTAAGTCTCTGTGTAATATAACTAGGAAAGGTTGGTTGCATATTTTCCCATTAGGATGGCTCTTCCCCTAGCTGCATAGGTTGAAACTCTGAAGCCCTTGGATTGGGAAGAGATGATATGTGCCTATCTTTAAGTATGTCCTCTCTTATAAAGTCAATTCATTATATGTGTTGTCATCCTTGCCATATGCCCACTTCAGCCATAACTTCTAGTATTAGTGTCAAATCTTGTAGATAGATGGGCTAACTTAGCCCCCTTATTTGGCAAATTGAGAGCTTCTATGATTTCTTTGATTGAGAATGAGACATTGACTTCACAAATGTTGATAGTGGTACCTTCCTTTTTGTTATGCCAGAATTAATATGTTTCTCCAAGATACCACTCACCATTATCTCAAAGAATCAACCACAAGGATGACACTTGGAGTTGTGTCTAAATGGATTTAGGGGTGAATGCCATGAATGGGCCAAATTTCATCTCTATGATGACTGTGGTCAACATAGATTTCTCTTGAATTACTTCAAGGCATTTCACAGACAATGTGAGATGTTGTCCCTATGCAAGAGATTGGGGTTCTATGGCCTCTCCTTGGATGAACTGCCTAGTAATAGGAGCCTCTTGATGGTTGCTAAAGGATTGGTCTTCCTACTCCTCATGCTCTGCATGCTTGCCTTACTAGCCACTACCATTCCTTGGGCATTTGGATGCTTCCTATAAAGGTCCTACTTGAGCTCCTCTTTTTGGGATCATCTACAACCAATCAAAGATCAGATGTTACTAAGGTATTGTTATGTATCATTAATAGGTATATACCTTAGTCATGGCCTTAGTTTTATTAAGTTCTTTAGTTCATATGATTACAGAGTTAGAAAAATTTTTAGAAAAATGCCCAAAAAATGTCTATCTCCTCATATGACCTTACATAGTTGGTTCCATTTTCCATATGTGTGCCTTATAATGATGGTTATGGTCCCTTGGGTGAAGAAATTAAGGTTTCTAGCATTAATGCGAATGATTTTTCATTATAACACTTAAGGGTTTTAACACTTTTACCCTTATAATATCCTCTAGGTCATAGCAAACTATGAAAAATTGGCATAAGTTTTCCATGCAAGCATTCCCTCATGACTAACTTGAACATTCTAGGGTCAAATAGGTTCAAACAGTACGAGAATCAGAGTGGTAGAGAGCCAAATATCATAAGTTGTAGTTGGTTGTGTAGAGCTCTAAGTTGCAAGAGAAAATTTAAAAAACTCACCTAGCTACAAATGATAGAAAAGAAGATTGGACACTACAGGGGTCATCTATCTAGGTTTTGTGCGACCTGATATCGGGTATCTAACATCGCATCCCATCGGATATCGGGTACTCGATATCAAGGTCCATGGATATGCATCTAATGAGGGTACTAAGCATGAGAAACAAAGCTTTGTGATTGGTTGGAAGGTTTCAGGTTAGGTTCATATTTTTGGGGTAAGTGAGAAATCAATTTTAGGCACTAAAAGTGTGAGAAGATGGGGTTGCTGATGTTAAAAGCTTTAGAAGGTGTAAGAAAAAGGGCATGAAATCAATGTTGTGGAATAGATCAATTACATGATAAGGAAAATGATGAAATTTAATAGTTAAGTGCTTGGAAAGTGAAGAATGATGTGGTTGTGTCAAACAAGTACAAGTCACAAAAATTACACAAGTGGATTCTCCCCAAGCAGCCTCTAGCCTATGATGCCCTTATAGAACCACACTTAAAAATGTTCATAGCACTAAAGGGGTTGAATGTAACACATACTTGTGTAACAAAACACACATGTGAAAACCACTAGTTGGAGATAATAACTCTATGCTACACAAAACCATAAGTTAGAATCATATGGATAGTGGGATGAGATGGACTATAGAAAGGACTACCAAAATTGGGACATGAGGTATCTCACCTATGGCATAATGAATCCTTGTGTGTTATTAATGGTTAAATAATCATGAGCCCTTCTTTTCAATATTCAAACCAAGTCCAAGCCACATTTCAATGACATCGCATTGTTTCATCACTTCGGCTGACAACTATAAGACTATCATAGTTGCAAAGAATAACATCACTTGGCATTTTGTCCAAGGGAGGAGCTTATTTATGGCACACATTTCTTTTTGAGGTTCTAAGAAGCTACCAACCTTCAAGCAAGGGTACATGTCTTTCCAATGGGACCCATAGAAATTATTTAGTGTCTTTTTATGATACTCTTACTCTCATTGTTCATTAGATCTACAAGGATATAATTACAAGTAAAGAAAGATGATAGGACATGCAAAAGTGGCCAAAGAGAATTCACAAATCCCCTTGATGTCACACCCTTTACATTCCCCCTTGGTTCTTCACTCTTCTACCTAGACACAATGATTGTGAATTTATTTTTAGGTTGGATGATAAAAAGAATATCATTGACTAGGGTAAGAACCTCTTATTAATGGAATGAGTGGATGGATGACATGATCTCATTGTCCAAATAATTAGTCCCNGAGAACCTCTTATTAATGGAATGAGTGGATGGATGGCATGATCTCATTGTCCAAATAATTAGTCCCTTATGACTCAATAACATAGAGAAAACCTCATCTCAATGGGCTACATAATTTTTTTATTCACAACTGAGATTTCATGACAATGAAAATGAAAAAAATAAATAGAAAGATTGGAAGGAATAGGAAAAATTATATCAAAAAGTAAGAAAATGAAAAAAAATTGTAAAACAAAAAGATGAAAAACACTTATGAATCCTAAAGATTAGAATGGGGAGTGACCCCCACAACTAAACATTTGGCCATGACAAGGATTAATAAGTGGATAGATAGGATCCATGCATGTATAAAACATTGGCAACCATTCATTTCCAAGCCATTGGATGTCTATTGGTGTTGCAGTGGCTGGGTAGACAAATTTTTGGTCACACACTTGATTGTTAAATGTATGGTGGATCAGGGTATGAGATGTGTTAACATTACGAATGTCTTTCCCACAATTACATCCTTGATCATGATATGGTATGCATGGATTTGTTTATCTCCCCATGCATGTAGATTCATTTCTTGGGTTTGGAATTGAAGTAATAATGGATGGTGGCCCTTGTGTGGTATCAGAGGATGGTGGTGGTGAAAAGGGAGGCATTGCACCAAATTGGCATAATGGTGGTTTAGATGATGTGGTCGGTCCATGAGTGTTTTAATTTCACTTGTAGCATTTCCTAAAGAAGGGACATTTTCAAGTTTGTGATGGGGACCCACTGGTATCAACATGTCTATGCACATTTGCAACACAAGTAACATTCGTTTGTTGATGTTGTGGTGTTAAACCTTCCTGTGTCATTGGCGGTGATGTGTGATGAGGTGGAATATGAGAATATTGAGGGTAGGATAGATGGTAAAAGGCATAAGGTGGTGATCCTTCAATAGATTTCATGGGTTGATGGTACTCTAGAGAGTGATAGTGATGATTTGAAGTAGAGGACATAGAACTAGTTGGAGAAATAGGATATTGAACATAATATCCCTGTAATTTCGGCTAGTAGGAAGGATAAGGCTAGTTTGGTGATGGCCTCCCCCATGACTATGGTTGTTTCCACTATGGTTGATGATAGTGTTGAGGTAGGTAATAAGTCCTCCTAGGATAGTACAATTGGCTGTGAGAGTATCTATAATTACCTTGTGAAAGAAGAAATCTCCTGGGCATGCATGTGCTTTTGTACAAACTTTGGATTTAACGCACCTACCCAATACTCATGTAGATGTAACAAAACTAGGTAATGGCCCTTCTGATGGTCATATATGAAAATTTCACATCCATTATCTTCATCTGTGGTTAAGTCTATAGCCTTACTTTCTTCAGTCATTTTTCTTGTTTGCCGAAAAGTGTTGATGGCTATTTCTTAGTTTTGTATCATTTGTTTCTTATGATTGCCTAATTTACATTACATGATCTTCTTCTTGATCATCTAAATAAGAGTTGTAACATTTTCATATATCCATTCTGACATCCTATTAAACTTTTCTTCAATTTCATCAATAGGCTTTTGTACTGACAAGGTTCATTGCAGTATCACCTTATTGAGAGAGCAGTCTCTTTATCCTTATCATAGATATAGACCTCCTTTATTTGAAGATTTGGATCCCAATGATGGTTCTCAACATTCTCCCATTTACATAGCTCTACTTCTTCTTTTTCCACATGCTCGACTAACTCTTAGATCTAATGGGTTTGTAGGTCATATAATTGACCTAGGGCATACATCCCAAGGGTCTCCCTATGAAGCCCATCCATGATGTGGAAAAGTTACCTTTCCTTAAGAAACCATGGCCCAGGCATCTATTTAGTAGAGAATAATATCTACCTAAGGCCATGTGGAAGGGTTCATGTTGTTCCTGTCTCCATCCTTGGATCTGTCTCCTCAAGTTGGATACCCTCTTATAGGTCTGGTATTTCTTGTTGAAGAGTTCCAACATTATGGACCATCATTGAATTGAATTTGGTTTCAAAAAACTATACCACACTTCAGCTATATTAATCAGTGTCCTAAGAAAGAGCTTAAGCTTTTTCCATCCACTTTCAATGTTTTATGAGACACAAGCATCATGGAAGGCTTGTAAATGATGTTATGGATCTGAATTATAGCCTCCTGCAAACTTAGGAATATTATTCATATCAAAACTAGGTAGGCAACTTTCTTTGTGATTCCTACAAGAGATCTTAACTACCTTTGTGATTTGCATTATGCTCTTAGTGGCCAACAAGGGTTCATCTTCATCAAATAGGTTATGATGAAAATTTTGATTCAGTTGATTTTGACAATTTTTCCTAATGTTCATGTTAATGTCTTTAATTTCTCCTATGGTTCAATTTTTATTTTCATTTTTATTTCGACGCCAATGATGAGCTTGGTCTCTATATCTACATTCATCTTTTTTAGAACTAAATGTTGAAGAGGAAGAGGAAGATGAGGAACTAGAAGGATTGCCATGGCTTCTATAGTGTTCCCTAGGGTCCCTTGATTTATCCTTTCTAGATTTCGAGAAGGCCCTAGGTTTTGAGGCCTCCCCTAGTCCAGAAGTTACTTCATCTCCTCTAGGATTGTTTGTCTTAGGTGAATATAGTCTTCAAGTTTTATTAGGGTGGTCATGAACATATTAAACCCTTTCATAAGTTTGGTCACTTCAACTTTCTTCTTCATATATCTCATTAGTTCTCCAATCAATGTTTTCGATATATAGTGCATTATCATTTCCTTGTGAAAAAGACATTGTTGTTGGCTTATGATGTGTGTGATTTAATATTTTCTAAAATACATATTTTTAACTCTTTTACAATGATCATGTATGATATAACTAATCTAGATAACTAACACCATCCCCTGCAATGGCGTCAATGGTGAGCAACGAGGTACCCCTATGCCCAACCATATGAATCACAAGTGTTCATGCATAATCTGGTCAAATTTTATGGATGGGACTAGTTGTGCATCTAAATCATTATGCTCTAATCATAGTTCACTACCTTCCCACATGGACTAGTGGTAGATTTGTCATGTATGGTTTAGTCCAAAGTGAGGCATATGATGATGTCATCTAACCCTATGCTACTCCTAATAATGATAAAGAGATTAATTAATTAAGCTAATGAACAATGGAAAATAAAATCTAAACTAGCCTACATGCAATGAGTGTTTGTCCCCAATCATCCATAGATACCTTGCAATTCATATAACTACTACTAGGATTGCCAAGCATATGTCACTGGGCTTGCCAAATAATACACTACCAGGTTACCAAGTAATTACACTTAAGCACTCATGATTAAGGTGTAGTCATTCTACTTAATGATGGAAGTAGTAAATACCAATAAATGGAAAAATTAACTAAAGAAAATAGTAAATAATTAAATAATTAAATGAACAATAATCTAAGTGAATGCTACAATGATGGAGGTAATCTCGATCTTTATTTATGGTCATGTAACATGTCTAAGTATGTCACACTTGAATAAGAATGTCATACAATCACAAACATCACATTGCGGGCATGCACTAGAAATAACAAAACTTAAATTTAGAATTCTAAGAAAGACTATCAAAAATTTAACAAAAACTCTCCCCCCAACCGTGCATCCAAGTGTTGTACTTATAGGTTGGTATGGAGGAGATAATATCATATATCCGACATTGCTTCTTGGGCTCTAATATTGGGTATTCGATATGAAGGCTTTGATATCAGATATCCAATATTAGAGTAGACCAAATCATGACTCATCATTGATCATTTTTATCCTTACTCCTTATACTTTCCCTTATTTGACCTTTATGTAACCTTTGTTTGCCTCTATTGAGCTTTTCCAAACTGGCCTTATCTCATTGATGACCTTGGATGGCCTTNATTTGGAAAAGCGCAATAGAGGCAAACAAAGGTTACATAAAGGTCAAATAAGGGAAAGATTAAGGAGTAAGGATAAAAATGATCAATGATGAGTCATGATTTGGTCTAATCTANCATCAAAGTATGAGTACCTAGGAGCAAAGTAATTTGCCTTACCTCATAGTGATATTAAATAGTGTATTAATCTTGATTGCCTAGATCTTGAGCTTGAGAGTCTAGTAGACCACATAACCTCAATAGAAAAACCTCTAGAATGGCCTAAAAACCTATTAAAAACCCTTGACTTAAAAGTAGGACATATCCGAAGACCCTCTATTTGAGGTTCCTATTACAACACACAGTGATGAGGAGAAAACCCTTAAAATAAATTACTCACTAGAGCCTCAAGGTGCCCAAGACATCACCAAAGTATTACAAGATAACATTAAAGCATTTTCCTAGTCATATGAAGATATTCCAGGCCTAGATCCATGTCTAGTTTAGCACAACATCATACTAGATCCTAGCATTAGGCTAGTTAAGCAAAAAGTGCACAAGATTAGACCTGATTTTCCTTGGCAATTTGCGATGAAATCTCAAAGCTCTACCAAGTAGGTTTCATTAGGGTTATTGATTACACATAATGGGTATCTAACATAGTGATAATCCCTAAGAAAAATGGGAGTATTTATATTTGAATTGATTTTCGAGACCTAAATAAAGTAACTATCAAAGATGACTTTCCTTTGCCTAGTATTGATCAACTTATCGATACTACAGATGAACATGCCTTGATATCCTTTATGGATGGATTCTTAGGATCTAACCAAATTAGGATCTACATAGAGCACTAGCCTAGCATGACCTCAATGATCCCATGGGGTACTTTGTTTATACCATGATGCCCTTTGGCCTTAAAAACACTGGAGCGACATACTAGAGATCCATGACCTATATCTTCAGTGATTACATGTTAGGTTTGCTTAATGATTATGTAGAAGGCATAGCTATCAAGTCTAAGATAGCCAATGACCATGCTAATGACCCAGATCTTGTGCTCAAACGATGCCTCAAATATGAGCTTAGGCTCAATCCTAAGAAGTATGTCTTTGGTGTTAAGACTGGTAAGATGCTTGGCTTTATAGTCTCTAAAGTAGGGATATGCATAGATCCTAATAAGGTAAACGTCATATCCAAATTGGTAATACCTACCAACCTTAAGGAGCTTTGAGGATTACAAGGTAGATTACAATTTATTCATAGTTTTATCACTAGGTGTATGAATAAGTTATAGCCCATGCAATACTTTCTTAAGAAATGAATTTACTATGAGTAGATGGCTCAATGCCAAGAGGCCTTTGAAAACCTTAAGAAAGAGTTGACACAACTACTGACAGTCTATCCTCCACAAGAGGGTAAATCATTCTACATTTATCTCACCATCTCTAATACATCCATTACCTCTCTACTCTATCAAAAATGTGAGACTTTGCAGAAATGATTGTATACTACCTTAGCCATGCATTAGTATCCCATGAGATCCAATACACTAAAATGGAGAAGTATTGTCTAGCACTAGTCTTCTCTTTGAAGAAATGGAGATACTACCTCTTCATAAGCCAAGTCAACGTAATTTGTAAGGATAACATACTCAAAGACATAATGACCAGCATCTACAAAAGTAGTTGTATAGCTCGATTTAAAGCCATAACCATAGAATTTGACCTCCATTACATATCTCAATCCTTAACAAAAGGTCAAGCTATAGTCGTGCAACTCATAGTTTCACCTATTGATGACCAAGTAGCCATAGACCTTGAGTTCCCTAATGAACACATTAACATAGTTAGCCAAGTGCCCAAGGGTTATGAGGCAGTCATGAACTTTGATGGATCTTTAACTGCCCATGGGGCTAGTACTGCTACTATCATAGCATTTCCATCTAGTGAAATCCAAACCTTTGCCTATCGTTTTGGGTTCCCATGTACCAACAACACAACAAAATATGAGGGTTTGATTAGAGGAATAATGGTAGCTCATGACCTAGGAATTAGATGCCTAGCCATCAAAGACAATTCACAACTAATGGTTAACTAGGTAACCAAAGTCTATGCATGCAAAGCTAAGCATTTACAACCTTACTACGACCTAGGAAAGAAATTATTACAACAATTCATAGAATTGATATCCAACACATACCTTGAAATAAAAACACCATAGCTAATGCAATTGCAACATTAGCCCTTAGTGTGATGCTAGATGTGTTTAGCAAGTTGCCCACCTTAACTGTGGATTGTGCTACTTCCATCACACATAACACTAAGGATACCTTTATGGACATCATTCATACTACTCCTCCCAAGGAGTGGTATGACCATATCAAATTTTACCTTATGCATCGTGAATCCTCACAAGGCCTGACTACTTCTCAAAAGGACATCATACACAAGTGATTGAAGTAGTATGTCATTGTAGGTGATAACACATTATGTTGATGATCCTATGATGGCATACTCCTAAACTGCTTAGGTAAAACTAAAGCTAGAACAATTCTAGAGGAGGTTCATGAGGGAGTTTGTAGAGGACACATAGGACTAAGATTAGATGGTTAGGCTACTATTGGCCCCATATGAAAACTGACTGCCTGCAAAAGGTTAAGCAATGTGACACATGCCAATGATGTAGCAACTTAATACATGTAGCACTGATTGAGTTACATACAACCTAGATAAAATGGTCATTTCAATGATGGGGGTTGGATATCATTAGACCTATAACGCCTAAGTCTACCACAAGGCATAGCTATCATCACTACCACTAAATACTTTATCAAATGGGTTGAGGCTATTTCCCTAAGGAAGACCACATCTGAACAAGTTTTCAAATTTATCCTAGACAACATTGTAACTTGTATTAGCATACCCATGATCATAGTTATGAACAATGAACCTCAATTCAGTTACCAAGTAACCAAGGATTTCTATCACAACCTTGGCATTAAGCATTATTTCTTGTCACCTTACTACCCTCAAACTAATGGGCAAGTAGATGCAAGCAACAAGGCCATCATCAACTTGCTTAAGAAGATACTCAACAATAGCAAGCAAAAGTGGCATAAGCAACTTGTCCATGCACTATGGGCATATAGAACAACCTATTTCACAACAACTAGCATGATCCCTTATGGCCTTATTTATGGTTCTAAAGTTGTTTTACATCTTGAATTGCAGGTGCCATCACTCCAAGTAGCCTCGATTGACTTCATCAATGATGAGCAAAGCAAGGAGTTGTAGACAATAGCACTAGATTCAGTGGAGGAATGACATATGCAAGCACTCGCTCACATTGAGAACTATCATGAAAGGCAGAAGTGACAACATCACCATAACTTAACCATGCACAAGATCAAATAGGGGACCTAGTCCTTAAGGCTATCATGAGAATGCATACAAATTATTAGCCAACTAGAAAAAGCCCTTTCTTATCACTAGAGCTTATGGACATGGAGCATTCAGGATAGCCAACATGAATGTAAATGAGCTGGACAATCTAGTCAATCATTCCTATCTAAAGTCATACTACATGTACCCGACATCGTTAACAAGCGAGCCTAGATTCAATTATTCACTACAACCTTAAATTGGCAACATTGCCTGCCAAGGCCTTAAACTAGTACCATGGCCTACCTTAGCCTTAAACTAGCAACATTGGTGACCTAGAGAGCTTGATTCTTATGTATCTTGTATGCATTGTAGCATTATAATATGCAATGGTATTTTGTATTCTTTGTCAATGCCTTTTGGGTCAATCCTCTAGGCACCAACAAAGAGGGGCCATTGNTGACAAAGAATACAAAATACCATTGCATATTATAATGCTACNTAACCAACAATGGACAATTTCACATACTTTATACATTTGGGACTAAAAAATGCCTCATAAGTGGTCAAAGCCTCATTCTCAAAGTAAAAAAGATTACCTAGTGTCTATATTTTGGCTTGGGGGGTCAAAATGCCTTTTGGAATGCCAAAATGAGCAATTTTATGGGTTTTATGAGGGGCATGCATTTTTCTACTTTGGAAACATCTACAAGAAGGTAGATCTCACCTACCCCTAGCATGAAAGGTTAGGGGGTTTGGANTGGAGACAAAATAAATAATTTGGAAAATTTTCCCTATCTTGGAAAACTTTCCCCCTGATCCTAAAAAGTTTCCCACTAATGTGAAAGTTTCCCCCTAGCGTAGAAACTTTCTCCCCCAACTTGGAAACTTTCCCATCCCCTACCTGGAAAGTTTTTCCCCTAGCTTGGAAACTTTTTCTCCCTACCTGAAAAGTTTTTTGCCTTCCTATAAAGTTTCTACCTTGCCTGGAAACTTTCCCCCTAGCTTGAAAACTTACCCACCAGCCTAGAAAGATTTCACAAAGTGTGGAAAATTCAATCCCCTGGCGTGGAAGCCACAAGGACTAAAATTCATCAATTCATGCACTTCAACATTGACCAGCCACTTTGACAAGCTTGGTGGAGAGCTTAGCATGAAAGATTCATCTTCAGCATGGAAGGTGTGCCCTAGTTACTATTTATAGTAAATAGAATGGCTATGGGGGAAGCACTTACTATGTATAGTAACCCCCCAAATTTGGGCATCCATCTCA
Organism: Gnetum montanum; assembly: GCA_015680685.1. Classification (NCBI taxonomy): domain Eukaryota; kingdom Viridiplantae; phylum Streptophyta; class Gnetopsida; order Gnetales; family Gnetaceae; genus Gnetum; species Gnetum montanum. The sequence continues at coordinate 60,609 of MNCI01018254.1, forward strand.
CCTAAATTTGCAACAAATTTGTAGCCATTTTTTCAGCCAACTTTGCAACTATCTAATACCTAATTTGCAGTCCCATTCATGGCCCAAAGAACCTATAAAAACCAACCTCAAACACCATTAAGAGGTTCCACATTTTTTGAAAAAGGTTCTGCAATTTTTTAGCAAGTTAAGCATATTTTGTTCAAGAAATTTGCATACACACAATTCCATGCTTAGGGCATTTTCAAGCACTCAAGAGCTCTTGCAAGTTCCCATACCTACATTCTCTTGAACCCCAACATGGAAGTAGTGAAGCCTTGAAATTTGGTGGATTTTTTATGTTAATACTACACTTCTAGGATTCCAAGCCCAATGTGCAGCAACTTGGCATCCAAATATTCCACCTTTCTCACCCCCCTCAAATAATGACCCAACTGGTGGATCCAAGGTTGTAGCAGCAAAGGAAGGTTCAATAACATCAAGAGTGGCTTTGCACCCAGATTGTGAAGTAGATCACCTTGGCTTCAATGGGATTTGAACTCTTGCATAAGTGAATCTCCTATTTTCTCATCCAAGCATCATTTGTATACATTTCTCTAACTTATTCTTTATTCTTTTCTTAATAAAGTTTTAAGTTTTAAGTTTTGTATTTAAAAATAAATTTATTATTTGTGCATTATTTGAATCTATTCATATTTCCATGTTTTGCATCTCCTAAGTCCCTGGTTGATTTGCCAAATTAGCCAGGGCACCTCGAATCCCATTTTTATCATGGAGGCCCTAGGATGTTATCGTTGGGGAACTGCTTACACCTAGGATCCTTGGTTTTCATTCTAGCAATCGAGGTTTTCAATCATAATAGGATTCTTAGAATTAAAACCTTAAATGATACTCATTCTCATGTTTCTAATGCATTGAGTCTTGATTGTTGTGCTAAGAGTAATGGCCTTGAGACATGGAGCCATGGTGCCTTCCAACTTATGAAAGGCCATGAAGCATGATATTTTTAAGGGTGGAAGAGATGGTGTAGAAACACCTCTTCTAATATCCTTTGTTTCTTTCCTACATTTATGTTTGTAGGTTTTGGACTTGATGAAGATGTCTTGGTTAAGACCTAGGGGATGAGAGAATAAATGTTGAGGTTAAAGAAAACGTATTTTTAATTTTGCTAACATCTTGGGCAAGATTTCTTATTCCTGTAGGAGACATCTTTGACAAGAAATCTTGTTGAGTGAGGAGATGTCTTTGCTAGGAGGTCTTGCCAACTAAGAAGACATCTTGGGCCCAAAGGAGATGTCTCCTAAAAAAAGTGGACATCTTTCCTAAGAGCTAGATTTTCATAGTAGATGTCTTATGAAGGTTAGAGATGACTTGTATGAGTAGGGAAACTTCCAAAATTGGCCATTCTAATTTAGAAAATAGTATAAGGAGGTAAGAAAGGATGAAAAATAGT
>MNCI01018262.1:5978-16301 GCA_015680685.1 Gnetum montanum
AATTCTATGCCCTAGTACTATGCCCTCCTAGATCATTAGATGGCTTTTCTACCAATTGAGCCTTAAGGTTTTTCTCAACATGCCTTTTCAGTACCTCCTTAAGGCAATCTAGGGCTTGCTCAAATGTAGACCCATAAGTAGTGAAGTCATCCATAAAGACTTCTACCCTGCTACTAATCTACTATTGAAGAATGCTAAGGACCAAATATTGAAATGTTGTAGGGGCATTGCATAGATCAAACAACATCTTACAATATGCAAAAGTCCTATAGAAACTCATGAATGTTGTCCTGGCCTGATCTTCTAGTGTAATTTGGATTTGATTATAGCCACTATAACCATACAAGAAGCTATAGTAACAATGTCTAGAAATGATATCCAACACTTGGTCCACAAATGACAATGGAAAATGATCTTTAAAAGTTGTCATGTTCAACAACCTAAAGTCAATGTAGACCTGGCGCTTTCCACCTTTCTTTGGCACAATTACGAGTGGGCTAATCCACTCACTATTTATGATGGAATAGATGAACCCTACATTAAGGAGGTGTTCAATTTCCTCTTTGATGATCTACTTCAATTTGGAATTCAGTTGTTACTACAGTTGCCTTCTTAGCTTCATGGCCGAGTCAATGTAGATATGATGTTGGCATACCCTTGGATTGATTCTAATCAATTCGAGATATGACCAAGCAAAGGCTATTGATCATTTTTTGACCACTTGCAAGAACTTTTCTTTTTGTTTAAAAGCAAGATCTACATTAATTATGATTGGCTTACCATTATTTAGAAATGCATACTCTATGCTGGTTGGTAGATCTTTTAACTCTAAGGGCTCCTACTTAAAATTATCATGGATTTCTAACTTTTGCCAATAGGTATCATCATCTTCTTCATCAAAGAGTTGGTGATGAACTTGCGTAAGTTCATCCATGCCTTCGACATAGGCACATGTCAGGTGCTCAGTTGGTTCTATGCATAGTGTTCTACTATCAGAGTTAGCTATTAACCACTAGGTGCCCTCCTATTTTGTGGCTACTCCATACATGTACCTTTGGATATTAGTTTCATGCACAAATTGATTTCATGCTTTAATGTATGTTCTTTTAATGGACCAAATTTTCTGCACACAATTGCACCCATTATTGTTGTATGCAATGCATGGAAAACACTTCTTCTCTAGTCATCCAAATTTTTTCAACTTGGAGATTTCCAAGGACAGGTTCCTTATGCTGATTCATGTACCAACTATGTTTAACCATGCCCTTTCCATAATGATGGGGAAATTACCTTTGTAGTTTTCTAATTTGATTATCAAACAATTAGTAGGGTAGGACCACCCAAAAACTATGGTGACAATGTCCTCCACTAGTCCCAAAGGAATAGTGATTAACTAGTCTACCAACTCTAGATAGATATTGCTCTTCTTGAGAGGTGGTAGGCTCCATGCCTTTTACATGTCATAGGAGATGAGATTAATACTAGAATCAAAATGAAGAAGAGCTTTGCATGGCTCATATCCAATGATATGTAAGTAAATAAGAGGACTTCCTAGGTTAGATCTTTTCATGGGAAGGTTGCTAGCCTTGATCCAATCAGAAACAACATGCATTAACATCATAGTGTATATTTGAGGTAGTGTTTGGTTTGAAGGACTCTCAAATGTGTTTAGTGCAGAGGATGAGGGTGTTGGAGATATAGGGAAACTTGCCACATTAGGTTGTGAAGGTTTGGGAGGACTATTGGGTTAGAAAAATGATCATTTCCTGAATCAATTATTTGAATCACTCAACTATAAAGTCAGTTGTTAATGTACAACCCTGTAGCATTTCATTGTTGTGGCTATGGGGGAATTTTGCCTTGCATGGATGAAGCAGGAGGTAACTTGGTTGAGGGTGAAGGAATATGTACAGATTAATGAGAGGATGGTATGGATATGGGTTCTCCCCTTGAGTTGATGATGAATGAGTTTGATGGTACTCTGGAGGGTAATAATGATGTTAGAATGAGGCATGGCTTATAGAGCTTTATGTAGAAACAAGCTACTAAACATAGTACCCATATGGATTTGATTGTTTGTAAGGCTAATATTATCTTGGTGGTGGCATCCCCCATGACTGTGGTTGGTACCACTATTGGTATTGCTCATATGGTTGTGGCAGAGCTCCACTTGGATAGTAAGATTATTATTGTTGGTGAAACTACCTCAGATTGCCTTGAGGATATGGCAATCATCTAGGTGCTTGCCTTCTTACTAGTCATAGATTCAATGTGTACATCCCAGACTCTTGTAACTATGACATCATAGTGCAACATCCCTTAGGATGGTCATATTGAAAAATGTCACACCCACCATCATCTTCAGAGTTTGTCTCCACAACTTCTTCTACTACAGCAGCTTTGCCCATACCTCTCTAGTAGGCTTGTTCAGCTTCTTTCTACCTCCTATGATTATGATAACTATTCTACTTTTTGGATTCTTTAGCAATATTCATAGTAATTTGGAACTTATCATCCAAGGAGTCCCATAATTTGTCAACCTTTGCTGAAATATTAAAAACAAATTTTTGGATGGGCAAAGTTTTCTTGTTCACCACTTCATCAAGTGGTGACTCCTCCTTATCACAAAATTGGACCTCCCTTTTTCTGATGGAAAGGTCCCTATTATATTATTCTACACTTACTCTTTTTTGTAGCTTACCTTCTTCTTTTGCTACCTGCTCTATCAGCCTTTGTATCTAATAAGCTCTTAGTTCAAATAATCTCTCTTGGACATAAACCCCAAGAGTTCTTCTAGTTTCTACTCTAAGCCCATCTATAATGTGGTAGAGTTTCTCCCTCTAAGAATAACCATGGCTAGGGCATCGATGTAAGAGAGAAAGGTTCATGTGTTTCCTATTTCCAGCCTTGGATTTTCCTTCTTAGATTGGACACTCTAAAGTACATTTGGTATTTTTCATTAAATAGTTCCAACATGATACTCCATTTGCAAATGGATTCTATCTCTAAGGATAGCTACAAGCTTTTTTCCTCTTTAATGACTATCTTAGGGAATAGCTTGAGTTTTTGGTAATTATTTTCAATGTTTTGCAAGGCACATGCCTCATGGAGAGCTTGTAGATGTGTCTGTGGATCAGAGTTATATCCCACCTCAAATCTTAGAATATTGTTCATGTCTAAGTGCTTGATCTGACTATCTTTCACATTCCTAGTTAGGATCTTGACTACCTCTGCAATGTTAAGCATGCTTCAAGTTACCAACAAAGGCTCATCATCATCATGATTTTGTTATCATTGTTAATGTCCTCTGTTTCCCCTTCGTTCATTGTGGTCCTATTGGTCACCTCCATCATGGTTGTTTCTTCTATGATGTCTTTTAGAATCAAAAGAAGATGATGCAAATGAAGAAGGTGAAGAAGGAGGAGGACTACCACCACCATGATATTTTCCAATTCCCCCTTAGTTGTTACAACCATGTTTGTTGGTTTTCTTATCATCTTGATGCTTGTTCGATCCCTTGTTGTGATTGCCATCTTTTCTTGAACCTAGAGTATTGATCATGGACCATGGATTCTAGCCCACACTTCCATCATCAATAACCAGGGGTGGAGAATTTTCATGTTGAGAACCCTCAAAGGGAGGGTCCTTATTGTCATCTTAGTCTAGTAGGAGCAAGGGATTAGTAAACCATTTTTCCTTCATAGCCTCATGATGCTTCTTCTCGTGTTAATCTTACCTACATTGTATTTTAGTAGGATGGTAGTCCCAATAGTTGTAGTCATGCTCAACATATTCTTCTTGAAGATCGTGGATGCCTAACTTCTTAAGAGTTTGAAGCAACATCATGAGCACAAATCGATTGAGAGGCATTACAACATTGCCTTCCATGTCACACCATCACAGTTTCTCATCTTGATGTAGGATGAAGGTGAAGTCAGGTATATACTCATCCAAATGAGTATATATCACTTTGCACTCTTGTGGGACTAATGATTTAACATCATCATGCTTGTGAGAAGAAGAAGACATTTTACAAAACAAATAAAATTATTAGTGTGATTTTGTAATTATATAATTTGTGACTAATGTTAGCCTTGGGATTTATCCAATGATATTAATAATATTCACTAATCCTAGGTAGTGCATGTTTCAACAAACATAGTCCCCAACAATGATGCCAATGATGAGCACCGAGGTACCCCTACGCCCAACCATACATATCACAAAGCACTCACACATGATCTAGTCAAATTTCATGGACTTTATAATTTCCGATACACTAGTCTCCTAGGAAGTGAACCTTACCCTAATGGTCATTCATTGTCTTTCCAATTACACTTGTGATGCACATGGTATGGTTAAGTGTAATTGAGGCATATGATTTTTATTGTTTTGTGTTTTATTGTTCTTTGATGCTTAAAGAGAGAGATGAACTTAATAGCTAATTTAATTTAGGTAACTAACTAATCTCTAACTAGTCCTAACATAAGAATTTGGTCCCACTTTCTGTACACGTCCTGAACCCACGTATCCATTGTTAGGTTACCAAGAACCATGCTACTAGGTGCACCAAGCAATAACACTGCTAGGATAACTAAGTGAATATGTGTTTATGCTCAAAGTGATCATACTTATGTGTTTAATCTATTTAGCTTAATTAATTAACTGATTGCTTGAAGTTTACTTTAGATTAATTAATAGAATAATTAATGAAAATAATAAATGCATAAATAAATCATTAATCTATTCTAAGTGCTACAATGTTTAATCAAAAGACTCATCTTTATTGTTATAAACACTAGTGTGGTTCAGGTACAACAATGCTTGAATAAAGTTTCGTACACTTTTTGACTCCTATCGCGGGCACTCAAAAAAATATTCTAACTTTCAAATGGAAAAACTATAGGAACTCTACTACTACTATGACTTCTAATGTCCATAAACATGGTTAAAAGCTCGTATTTATAGTTTTTGCAATAGGACTATGTCGATGTAGCCTCGTCAATGGGGCAACACCACATAAATGGGACTCCATTGACAGGGGCCCATTGACGAGGCCATGTCAATGAGGGCTTGTTGAAATGACACTTTGATGCTCATAAGCCTCAATGTTGTAGAAATCTTGAATATGTTTGAAATCTAAAATCAGGTTTTTGTAGGACTTGATTTTTTTGGGTTGTCCCATATTGTTGAAGAAATTGAAGTGTTGAATTGAATTGAATTAGATTTGTTAGAAAATTTGATTGATCCCACTTTAATGACTTTTGAACTTCCAAATTTTTTGGTGGACTAGATATGTGATAAAAATTGCAAAAATACTTTAATGGAATTATTGGAGATGATGAAGTAGGAATGTGTAAAACTAATAATTGTTGATGGAGTTGTTGAAAGTTACTCAATAGTTGTTGATGAATGCTAGATGAAGAATAAATATGTTGAAGAGGATAATGGCAAATGTGAATTTATAGAATAATAATAACTTGATAAAATATTAATAAATTATTAACAATGATGATACGAATATAGAGAAATTTATAATAAATTTAGTGTTCTATTTCTTACATCTAATGACATCACTTACAAACATGATTTACCGACATATTTATATCCAAATGATGGGGTCATAACAGTATATGATGGCACATGCCTATTTTATGGAAAAATGGATTAGAAAATGAAAAGACATAAGAGATTGGGGCCAAAATGTAGTTACATCCACCCCTTAATTTTTCAATAAAAGTGGAAAATAATAGAATTTCCAATCTAGTCTCATGTGGAAAAATAATTCAAATATAAATTACATGACTTTGGTCCGTATATTACAAAAGAGCTTTTTGGCTTGAATTGAATTTTGTCTTTACTTGAGAATTGAGCTTTAACTAAATGTTTTTACTTAATTTTACTACCTTTCCATATGTATTTATGAGCTTCTACTACCTTGAATTTAGGATTATTAAATGTGTTTCTTTGTCTTGTTTCTAAATAGCAACATGAGCATTTGGAATGAGTGGAGTAAGAGTTTCCAAAGTGCATACTAGGATCAACAATATTAACATATTAATGGTAAGGTTATGATAATTGGTTTTATTTTTTAAGGAAGTTTTAGGTTGATAATTATTGGGAATTGAACTTGCTAGTTCATATTTTCAAAAGAAAGAGAATATATCTTATTCTATTTACATTATCTTGTTTATGAAAGGCCATCATCCTTCATTAATTTCTAAGCCTCAATCTCTATTCACATTCTTAGGGTCTAACTTGATCTCTATAGACTCTCTAATTTTGCATTCTAAATAATTTTTTATATTGGTTAGGAATTTACATTTATCTAGTAAGTAAGTGTGTTAGTTTGATCTTTTAATAACTTGTTAATGTATTTTGCCAAAGGATATTTTTCAAATTTATTATATTTTATGTCTCCTTCATGTTCTTTAAGTTTGATAATGATGTTTCTTGCACTTTCTCTTGTACATACTTTTCCACAAGATTATTCTATTTAATAAATTCCTTTGCAATCAATTGTAGTCTCATGAATTCTTTGGAACTACATTAGAGAATTTTTTTTGGCCTTGAGATATATAAACTATGAGTGTATATAATGAATTCGCACAAGATTTCTACTTCTAAACATAAAAAGTCACATTCACATAATAACATTGAGTAAGGTGTTTACATCTTCACATTTAACTAATAAAAAATAAAATATTTTTATACTTGTTCAATATCTTTTCAAATTTTAGTATTAAGTCCATGTCCTAAAGCAACACATCCATACAATACAATAGCATATGATAGTCTAAAATTGTTTTTGAGATTCCAAGCCCAAAGTCCAAAATCTTTGCATTTGCTTCTGAAAACATACAAAGCCTTGAAACCTCATGTTATTCTTTCTTTGATGCACTTATTAGATTTCAAGGCATATAATCAATCTTTCTAAATAACCCTTGAGTGAAGATATCATTGACTTATCAAATAAAGGTTTATATTTTGTCATTTCTCTTAAAAACATTGAATATGAAGACTTTATTATTACTATAGAGAAACCCATTAGAAATACTGATAAAGTAAAATCTATAAGAATTGTTCATTGTAGCGTAAACATTTTACTTAAAGCTAAAATGTCTAGGAGTAATGTTTCCAAGAAATAATTCAAAGCACTTTGTGACTTGAAGATAAATAAAAATTCTTCTAAAATTAGGCAAGGAAATAAAGAAAAAGTAGTAGTAATAATGGATGAGAAAACATATAAAGAGAAAAGTTTAGAACTTATAGCTTATAATAGTTATAAAATACTAGATAAAGATCTAACTTTGAAAATTGTAACAACAGCTAGAAAAGTCATAATAGAATTGAATTTTGATGAAAAGACCAAAAAGTATCTTATTCCCATCCATTGTCATCCCCCATAAATATATGTTGCTGATATGATTCATAAAATGGTATTCCACTTAGAGCTATAGGTGAGATAATTGGTTCTTCAACATATGCCCTAGCTAAGTATCTTGATGATAATATTCTTGTATAACTTGTTGGACATACTAATTCTTGTATAAGAAATACCCAACATTATGTTGATTTTATTTCTAGTATCACACTAGGATCCAAGGATATCATTGTGAGCTTTGAACTTGTATTCCTTTTTACCATGATTCCATTAGAAGAAGACTTTAGAGTCATTAGTAAAAAAGTCAATAAGAGAGTAGCCAATCTTGTCAAGCTATGTTTAGAAACCACTTATTTTAGATATAATGATGCATACTATGAGCAAGTGCAAGGAGTTCCGATGGGATCACCTCTTTTTCCTATTGTAGCTAATCTATACATGGAAGGCTTTGAATGTAAAGCTTTAAATTCATACTTTCTAAAGATAAAGCATTGGATTAGATAGGCTGATGATATATAATGTCTTTGGCAATATGGCGAAGAAGAACTAGATAAATTTCATACATACATAAAATCATTAATTGTAATATTCAATTTACTATTGAGGAAGAACATAATGCTCTCTTCCTTTCTTAGATGTTAGTGTTACCAAGATAATGGATGACAATAATAATTTAAAAAAATCTTGTAAACTCTACATGAAAAAAACTCATACAGATAGATATTTGAATACTAATTCTAACCATCCATTTAGTTAGAAAATAAGAATTTTAAGAACCTTAATGTTTAGAGCTCTTATAGTTTGTAACATGAAAACCTTAAAAGAAGAGTCTAAACATCTTAATCATGTCTTTCAAGTGAATGGTCATAACTCAAACATTATTGAAAAGGCTTGCAATGATAACATTATTAATTGACTTGTGCAAAGAAAAATATCTCTTAAACATAATATTGATGATAAAGAATTAGATGAAGATTCAATTAAGAACAAAGATAATTATAAATATTTTGTTGCAATACTACCATACCATATAGGAATTTTTGATAAACTAGGAAGATTATTAAGAAAAGAAAATACTAGAACTCTATTTCAACCTATCAGTAAAATTAGTGATCAGTGCTCCCCTTAAGAAAGATAAATTAGAGAGCCTTGATTATAAAGTTGTTTATCGACTAGAATGCTCTTGTTGAAAAGTATACATAGGAAAAGTAGAAGAAGCATTCTTATTAGACTTAAAAAACATGAAGGAGACATAAAACATAAGATAATTAAGAAATCCCCATTAGTAGAACATGTTAATAATTCCTTAACAAATGAAACTAAACACACATGGCAACTAGAAAAATGCAAAGTCTTAGCCTAGATAGAAAATTATATAGAGAGAAAAATTAGAGAGTTCATAGAGATTAAGCTACATTCCAATAATATTAATAGAGATGAAGGTTTAGAGATTAATGAAGGATGGTGACCTCTCATAATCAAAATCATGCATAATAATTTATATTTAATACAACAACAACAATAGTTGACAAATAAATTAATATTCATTATTCCATAGCATTAAATACTTTACAAATAAGGCTTTATAAAAAATAACAATATTTTTTTATAATAGTAATAATAAATTAATTGTTAATTATTATAATAATTCTATAAAAATTCATTTCGTAGACCCTTTTAAATAAATAATAAGTATGATAACAATATAGGACTGACTTTTTCCAAGAAACATGTAAATAACCTCTTCCATTCTTATTACTTAGTACTACTAATGATGAATCTAGAGAGGATATAAAACTAGTATGGTTTTAGATTATAAGAAGAAAAATCTTAGAAGATCTAAATATTTAAAGAAATCTACTACATTCACATTGGTACCTCTAAAATGGAAGTTATAACAGGTATTTCTTATATCTTAGATCATCAATTTGGTTTTATACACATTTACTTGAAGACTAAATGAGTGACAATAATTTTCTAAACTTTACAACATATTTTGCATACATTTTTCTATAGTGGAGATCAAGGTAGCATCATCTATAATATTCTACATAATCTACCTAAGCAAGGCTTAGGTGGAAACTATAATCTTGCATAATGTTGAAGTTAATGCATATGAAAACATAAGTAGATTGAATGAACACATCAAAAGGCCCTAAAAACATGCCTTGAAAATCTCATGCATAATCTAATGGATCATATGAAATACACATACATCAAATCAACATTCTTATGTGATGAGATGCGATATGCGTACGTGATATCGTAGTTGTCGCGATGTCGCATCCCATGCGATATCGCGTACGCAATATTGCGTCATCCACTGCGATATCGCAGTCCGTCGTCAAATCTATAAATAAGAGGTGGAACTCCCCTCATTTCCCATCCTGGCTAGAAGTAGCGAAGCTCTAGTAGTTTGATTACTCCAGAGTTAGATTAATTTTCCATGTGCCTGCAGTAGGAGTCCTAGAGTGAACGACTCTTTATTCGAGTAATATTGTACCTGAACACAAGTTGTGTATGGCAATAAAGACGAACTTGATTCGATAAACCTTGCAGTGCATGGATAGGATTTTATTTATTGTTATTTATTGCTTTCCTAGAATGCGGTATGAGTATGATTTGATTACGAGCATCTAAGGATGTGTACGGCTAGTCAAGGAATCGACTGCTCGTCGCATGCAGTATGAGTACGACTTGATTACGAGCATTGTGACTACTTGGTAACCCAGTAGCGTATTTTAGAATCTATGCTTGGTAATCCCAGTGGTAGTCCAGTGTGTACAGCTAGTCAAGGAATCAGCTGCTCATCGCACTTAGGCTAGTTAGGTTCTCTCACCCTTCACTCCTAGAACGTGGGGTAAGTACAAGTTGGCTACGAGCACCTACGGGTGTGTATGGCTAGTCAAGGAATTGGCTGCTTATCACACTTAGGCTAG